>BMAV01018396.1:327047-346872 GCA_019973955.1 Trichonephila inaurata madagascariensis
CCCCCCCCCCCCCGTTCGCTGCTGCTTTATGCAAAATCGAATTCCCTTCTCTGCTCCCCAAATCGTTCGGACACTCCCCACTCCCCTCTGGCAAAGCAGCGGTCAAGTGGCCGTCGGAAACTCTTTTCTGGGCAGATCAAAGCGGCGTCCATTGTGTCGCGGGGAGGAGCGGCCATCTGAGGATGAGGCTGATGAATTCGACGACTTCGCTCTCGGGGCGTTCTTGGCCCATGAAAGGGATTCTCTAATGCTCCAGAAAAGGGTTGGGGGCCCTTTCAAAAGGACTCTTGGAGGAGGATGTCTCAATGGCCGGACCTCTCTTCCGCGTCCGAACAATGCTGGGCACCATTGATTTCGAAACTCCCTCCGCCCCGTCTTAGGGCCATTAGCCCGCGTCATTCGCACGCGACGCAAAGCAAGATACCCTGACCCTTCATCCGGGAAGAGAAATGACGCATTAAGAGATCCCGCTTGTTTTTACATTCTTTTGTAATATTTCGATGCAAACGTTTCGTGTCCACTTTTTGAGCTCCGGTGGTATTCACTCTCTTCGTTTCTTGTTTTTCTATTCTTGGCGCTTCATTGACACATTTCAGCGCCCTGGCATCCAGGCGAAATAATTTAATTTATCATATATAGAAACAGTTCAATATAAATTTCATTTATTTGTTTTTTGCTAACTGTCGACATTGTAAGAACAGGGGGAACCAAAATTCTTTCTATGACTATAATTATCTATTGTGCTGAAACTATTATAATCAGGCATGTATTTTTTCGATATATTATAAATATTATTATGAGTTTTTTTTATAAGATTATTTCCTCAGTTAATTTCAACGGGGGTTCCCTTTGTGGCTTGGAGAATGTCTAAGCGGTATTCTAGTTCCCGCCAAGTGTTCAGTTCAACAGCTGGCTCACACACTGTCTGCCACTTCTAGGACGATCTTTAACGCTGCCTAAACATTTCATACCATCGCTGTATTGATTTTGCACAATAAAGGGGTGCTTCCATAACAACGTCGGAATAAACACTTAATTAACACACATCATTGGGCGATTTCGTTTCGTGAAACCAAAGTACACATTGAGCTTTCTCTTGAATCGACGTCACTTCTGCAAAAATGGAAGTATTTTTGACAAATATTCCTCCAAGTCACTCTTGAAGAAGCATTCGTGCCATCGACTGCACAATAAAACTCACCTATCCAACGGCATAACATTATTATATTAAATGGTAATTTTGTAAGGAATTTTTATATTCCAGACAAGACTTTGGGTTCACATTCTATATAATGGGTTGGTTATTTCATCCCGACAACAACCTAACTGCTGCGGCCCCTAAACCATGGACTAGGTTAGCCCTTTGACGGTTCTGCTAACTGTTTATTGCTTTCTTTCACAGTGATGTTTCCTTGTTCTCAATTTGTACTTCGGGTGTCATTGTTTTTAAAATGCATTTTAAGTTTCATACATAACGATCTCATTCTAAATTATATCTCTGCTTCTAGAGTGATAAAAATATGAATAACTACTGTACGTTTGAAGGTGCGTCGATTTTGTAGTTGAAAGAAGTATTTGGAAAGCAAATTACAAAAACTTCGTGCCAATCGAAAAATAAAATTAAATATATTTGTTGTGCTTATACTTCAAACAACACGGATACCTCCGATAGGCACGCAATTGCTTTTTATTTATGTATAAAATCCACTACAAATTGTTTTGAAAAAGTATTTGAGATATAAAAGTATATCTCATTTATCTAGAAAAAATATCCACTCATGGGGCATTTATTAAGTTCAAATATTTAAACTTTCCCAATTGATTCTTATATTATATTATATGTACATGAATGTGTTGAGAGATTTATCTCCTTGTACCTTTTGCTTTGTCATTAGTTGATAATTATTATAATGTTAAGACAAAAAAAACCCTTTTTCACTTTGTATTTTCTGTTTCCGAATCGCTTCTGTAAATCTTATATCCGGTGAATATATCCAGTTTTCTTAAGTAGTATATAGAGTTATTATATATTTTAATTTTTTTCCTTTTATCTTTACAAAATGGAGGCAGTGGCGCACACAAAAGAATTTCAAGGGAAGGAGGGGGAGTCAAAAGTCCACCATTCTCGCGCGCTTATCATGCCCCAATACGCCCCCAAACAAATTCTTTTAATTTTATCTATTTGGGGAACAAGAAACAGTAAAAGGAAATTTATTGAATAAATAATTAGCATTAATTCATAACGTAAACTGTTTACAGCAAATACTTAATTAAATTTTAGGTACCGTAAAATCTGGCGTATAACGCGCACCTCCTTTTTTCAAAGAAACTTGTAAAGTATGTATGCAATGCTCGTATGTTTTGAAGTCATTTATTCAAGGTATTATTGCAGACTTTTGAAAAAATAGTGTACTCCTAGAAAAACAACTCTTTAGGTTCATAAGAAATGTCATTTCTTTAAAAAAAAACAAAAACAAAAAAAAACAAAAACAGTATTTTGATGTATGTAGAAGTCTCATTTTTATTTTCTAGGCTCATCATGTTTCAAGCCCTCATTTTTACACCCGGCGTATAACGCGCACCCGTAAATTTCGATCTTATTTTTGTTTTAAAAGTGCGCGTTATACGCCGGATTTTATGGTGCTATACATATAGGATTATCATCAATCAGAAAAAAAATCAAGGGCTTTGGGAGGGGGGAGTACTGACCCTGCCCCTCCCCTTTTTGTATGTGCTGTAACGTCTTCGATTGATGTGAACCCCACCCTGTCAATTCATCTGAAATCACCCTATCCATTCATCCCCAAACAGATGTTGGATGACAGGTGCAGGTGGCCATGGGGTCATTGTTTGTTGTCTGGCCTCGGACAAGCGCAGACATCTGGTCTGGAATCTACAATGGCTAAGGAATGCCGGTGTCAATAGGCATTCCTTTATGAAAGTCTTGAATAAGCGAGGTCTGTATGCAAGTCGATGCATTGAGAGTGGGGCTGTGAGGCCCAGGTGTGAGATGAATAGATGTGAGTTATGGCGCCCTTGGATTCCAGACGGACGGGGAATGTGTTTGTGTTTGCCGCGTAAATGAGAGACGAAGGTGGCCCGGGGACGAGGGCAGACCTTTTCTTTGACCTGCCAATGAGGAAGACGAGGGCAGACCCTTTTCTTTTTTGACCTGCCAATGAGGAAAACGAGGGGCGTGTGGTGGACCCGCCCCTGGTGTTTAAAGGGGGTGAATTTTGAGAGGAAAAGAAAGACGGACGGACGAGAAGGAGACTTGAAAAAGACTGGAACGAACGGAGAGAGGAGAAACTTGGAGAGATAGAGGCATGGAGTAAACTGGAGCCCGTTAAAGCTAGGGATTGACCTCGAGTGAAAAAAACTGTCTGCCCGGCTTTGGCCTATTTAATGAATATTTTTGAAGCTATTAAATTCTATTTAAATTTTTTAAAATGAGGCTGTAACAAATTTTTTTTGTGTACGAACTACCGACGACGTGACAGTGCCAATGAATGGAAATTACTTTCGATAAAAAGAATATTATTTAGAAATCATAAGTGCTAAATAAAAAATTGCTTAGATGGAATAAATTCAAATTCTTAATTCGTTTAGTGTTGAGTGCTAACCCAAACGACTGTTATGAAAATCTTTTTTTCATTCTTGTTTAGTTCCTGTTACACTAAAAAAAATCAAATAATGCTTTATATTATTTTCTTTTTTGTCCATGAACAATTTAAGAGCATTTTATTGGCTATTACTGATGTTAGATACTAGCATTCAAACTCCAACATTTCATAAATAAAAAATTCGAATATTGCTGTCCTATTTCGAAAACACCATTATGCAAGAGAGAAATTAATATAAAGAAATTACACGAGTGCGACGGACCTCATCTCTCTGAAGCAGGACGACACCTGAGCTGTTATCCCTCTTTTCTAATTACCACACCGCACCACACCAACGGGAGAACATTGAGCCTAGACAATTTAACGTGTATCGGCCCGCTCTGCACGGTGGGTCTTCAACGGCACCAAATGTATGTTACTTATGCCACCTGATCGACAGTAACATCAGATGAAGGCCTGCAAAATTAATCGCGGCAAAAGTCTACACATATACCTGTCGTTAGCCGTAGCTTTGAGTACCATACAGGTGACAGTGCGACTTGGCTCGATTTCAACCCAATTTTGATTGAAACCCCTCTAGAAGTGATCAGAGGCCTTCTACCTCTCTCCCACTTCCACCCACCTCGCGAGAGGATTTGCGACTCGACATTTACAAACACCCATGTCTTCGGTATTCAAACCCAGCCCCAACGGCACAGTAGTTAACGTCACTAACCACTTGAGCGGATGGATTTATACACACCAAATGTATAAATGTAGCTGTAACGTAAATATTCCAATTCTAATAAATTACACATATTTGTTCAATTAATGTATTTTTCGCGAATAAAATGCTAGGTACAATACCACATAGAGTGAATTTTTTAAATTTGTAAGGCGAAGCGGAAAATGGCTTTAGTGTTGAGAATTTCTGAAATTGAAAGATTCGTTACGCGTGCTTTCATTGCATGAACGTTCCGAAAAAGTCTCGTGTGACATGAGGCAAGGGCAGCTTTGTCTGGAGGCTGCATGACGGGGCTTTGAATAAGCGCCGCGCGGAGCGAAATCAGGTGTTTTGTTTCGCAGCTGTGGTTTTTCTTTTCCCGTCCATTCCCTTTGTTCCCTGGTCAGCGCTGCGGCCTTTCATCTTCCAGCTTCATCAGCGGCCCTTTTGACATCCGGGACCTTTGTTTTGTGCCGCGAAGACTCCTCGCTAATTCATTTAGGCTTCCCAATTTCCAGCCTTTTAACGACTTGGCGGAGATCTTCATTGCCAGTCCCAAACTGAGTTAGCCGAACAAATCGTGGAGAGTGAGAAAGCCCCGGCCAAACCGAGTTAGGCAGGGGCGCCCCGCTAAGCGACGTCTTTACCTCCTAACTCGATTCCCGACGACACCAAAGGATCTTCTCACTTGAAACGGAGCCCCTGGTTGCGACAAAAGGTACCCGGAGCCTCCCCTGTCTTGGGACCCCCCTTGCATTCACGAGGGGCCCAATCCTCGGGGCTGAGCCCTCGTGCATGGCCGCGGTCTCTGTGGGACCGTAGTCCAAAAAAGAAACCTCTGGGGCTATTCCTGTGCCCACGAAGCGTCCCGATCTCGCGGCCGTCCTGGTACCTTTGACCGTGACTGTCTCCAATTAGAAGGAAAGGTCTCTTTGAAAATGGTTGTACTTTGGAACCTTTGACACCATCAAGGGACACTAATTAGCACGCGCCGCAAAATCTCGCTCCCGCCGAGAGAAAAGGGGTTCTCGTCTTAAACGAATTTCTCCCTTAACGAAGTTTCCTCAACCCCCGCTGAGGAATCCGGATCTTAATTCGATTGGCTGGCGCGACTTCGTCTCCGAAAAGGAAAGGGGGAGAATCAGATTTGCCACTGTACCGCGAGGGGGAATTCCGTTTTTCCGTATCCAATCGAAGAATTTAAAAAGTCTAAGAATTGCCTGATGATGAATAAAGTTTTAAATGCAGAAGTGCCAGAAACGGGTTGCGTCAAACAAATGTGTCGGTTATCCTTTGAGTCTATCTAATGTTTGTTTTTGGAGACGAGTGCCATCAGTCGCTCCTTTTGCTCAAACGACTGAAAAAGGACCCTTTCAGAATAAATGAAATAGATAAGAAGCGATTTACAAATTTTTTAATAAATAATAGTAGAGAACAGAATAAAATAATTGAGTTTAAAGTGTGTGAAATCATTCTAATCTCGTCCACTATGTATGCTGCCCTTTATGCGAATTGCTTTATATTTTTCACTAAGAGGAATACAGGGGCCAACTGGAACCGCCTCGACTCAGCCTTCATCATAAGACCAGAAATCGAATGATTTCAACGGTCAAATATTATCTGGGAATTTCGGACAAAATATCAACTGTCTATAGGCGATGACCGTCGTCCGTGTCTATGCCTCGGTCTACCCCATTCAGTGAGAAGGCGGTTGAGCTGGTTTGTGCCATTGTAAATCGTGCATATTCAATTGTTTCGAGTTCTTCGACAGCGCATGCTATGTACTGTCTGCTTTTAAGGTGGAGCTAACACTTGTGTAGGTCTCTTTAGACGTCCTTGAAGACATCAAGTATCGTTTTTACACCAATTTCTTTTTCACGGTTTTGATTGAACACGATTAACCGAAATTTTAAGAAGAAAATTTTGCTCTGCTTTTATTTTTAGAACTTCAATATAGAATAGTGTGTGCCTTTTTGAATTGGATATTCAAAGGGAAGGGACCTTTTTGGTCTTTATAAAATTTAATTAAAATTCGTGCATTGTCGCAGGACTTTTTTGGATGCGACTGAAACGTTTCAGCAGCACGAAGGGGACAACTTAGAAATTGCTAGTGATAACAGTCTCGTGCTGTGACAACGAACAAAATTTCTTTGTGAGTAACTTAGATTACTTTGCCAAATTTTTGTGTTCATAATGAATGACATGTTTATTCCTCCCTTTTGAAATAGTTATTTACTGCATGTGTGACCAGTGGCGCACACAAGGGGGGTGTCCTAGGAGTCCGGTCACCCCCCATAGCCCTTGATTTTTTTTCGATTGGTTATATAATCCTATGTATATATTACGTAAAATTTAATTAGGTATTTGTTATTAATAATTAATTTTATTAGTTAATGCTAATTATTGGTTCAATGATTAATTTTGTATTGTCTTTGTTCTCGAAAATCGACAAAATCAAAAGAATATATGGGTGGCGTATTGGAGCATGATACCAAATGGTGGACTTGCCACCCTAGATCCCACCCCCTTGAAACATTTTTGTATACGCTACTGCATGTGACCATCCGATAGAGTGGTGAGTGACGCAGACTGCTCTGCCACAGGTCCTGGGTTCGAATCTTGAAGAAGACAGGGATGTTTTTAAATGCATTGCATGTGCGGTATAAAGACACTCTAAATATTCATCGAGTCATCTCGAGGGGTTGGTGGAAGGGGAAGAGAAGTAGGCGACTCCTGACTATTGTATTACCGAGTCAAATTGTACTACCACTTGCATGGTGATCAAAGCTGCGACTAACGACATACGTAAAAACTAGAAGCTTGCCAAGATGAATTTCGGGGGCCTCGATCAGGTAGCATGAGCAACTACAACACAAAATATGTGATTCATGTACAATCATTATGAAATAAAATGCTGAAGATCTTAAAATGAAAACTAATGGTTTATTGTGTTACTTGTTTTAATTCATCTGGGACCCATCCTCTATTTCAATTCCTACTATTAGCTCACACTCTCTATATATTTATTTATTTTGGTGGGATTTTCAATCGTTAATAAAATACATTTCCAAAAAAAATTCCAAAATACATTTCCAAAAGCGCTCCATTGAGCTGAAATTTTATATACGTGATTATTTTGGATGGCAATACAATAATTTAATTATAATTAATAAAAACTAATGGATTAAAACTAATTATTTAAAGAATTACAAATACAGCCTCGTTGGCATCAGTTTTAGCGACTCGTGTCAAAACTTGAAAAGGTTTTTTTTTCTTTTTTTCCACGTTTTAAAGCATTCAGTTGAACTGAAATTTTACAGACACGATTGTTTTGGATGAGAATACGACACTTTAATGATAATGAATAAAAATGAATGACCACTTAATGTTGTGATTCTGTTCTATGTAAATACATATTTATATTAATTGTCACTATTTAATAAAAAGTAGCTAAAATAAAATTTTTCTTTGTTGATCTAAGTAGGAATTATTTATTTTTATATTACTTGTTTCCTTAGATGCAATAGATTTATTTACACGCATTCTTTGAGAAAGTATCTATTGCGTAAAGGCAGAATGGGGGGGGGGGGGCATTTATATTAAATGCAATGTGTGTGAAAGAGAAATATATTAAATGCAATTAGCGTGCGTGAAAAGAGAAGAATCGTGCAAAGCAGAGAGAACTCTGTCACTCTCCAACGCCCTTCCCTGTGTGGGAAACATTCTGGGTCGAAGAATGAGTGTTGTGTGGAAAGAAAGCCGGGAGTTAATAATAACTCTTTCGGAATGCAACAAGTGGCACTCCCCCCTCTCCTCCGCGGGAAAGGAAAGTGAACGTCTTCATTAAATCCCCATTAGCGAATCTGGGCTTCATCGGGAAAAGTAAGATTTAATAAGTGGTGCCGAGAAAAGAGGGAACACCCTCTCTTGGGGGGGGGGGGGGCGTAAGAATTCTTGATCCAGTGAAGAATGAAGGGGAGTTGAAACAAAGAAGATATTTAAAATGAACGAAAATGTTGCGACGTCCCGATTTCGAGTCGAAGGGCGGGCATTTTTCTTCTCCCTAGTTAGAATGCGACTTAGCACAAGCAAATTCCTTAAGTGCTCGTAGAGAAATAAATGATACGCGGAATAGAATTGATTTCGCTCTGACTGGAGGATAAATTCCTTCTAAAAGAAATGACGTCAAATATCTAGTGTAAAGCTCTCATACTTTCTCTTTCACAAAGAATCACAAACCCCCCCCCCCCCATAAGACCGGTTATTCAGTTGGCACTTAATTCCTGACTTTAAAGTACTCTCTGGAGGAAAGTCCTCCTTTTTAAAGTCCTCTCGCAAAGTAGCCTTTTTAGGAGCATTTAATATGCTAGCTGGGTCCTAGCATGCTAGCGATCTGAATATTATTTTGTTTTTATTCAGAAAAACAACTTCAAATATTTTCATATGTGAATAGGATACGTCTCTTGTAGTTATAACTTTATAGCATTTTTATGAAATATAAATTGTTCATTTTTTCCCCGCTAATTTATTTAATTAGGGATTCCACTTTAACTCATATCTCACCCTATATGTTTCAAATATCATTGTTTATTTTCAAGGTAAAAATAATCTTTATGTGGAATACCAGATTTCGAATATTAATTTAATCCAAGAAAAGAAGATATTATTTTTTTAAAGGTAATCTGTTTAAAATGTCAGTACACATTAATTCTCATGAGTGGATGCTACCAACACATATCATTCTGATATTGTGTCTGGACCGTTATGTGTGGAACAGCTAATAATAACGTTTTTTATTTTGGGAATTATTGACCCTTATCACACATACACAAAATCCAAATCTCAAAAAAAGTGCATGGAGCGTGTTTCTTTCCTCTGATGTTTCAAGGAACCTGACATTTCAACGCGGCTCAGTATTTTTTCGTTTTTTAATATCGTACTTGTTCGCGAACCATTCCTTTTTGACAATTTTGCTTGTTAATAGTATCGTAAGTGGGACACATTAAAGAAGGGGAAATTATTTTAAAATTAAAATAGGTATTTAAATTTTGACAAAATTTTTGAATCGTGTTCTGAATGTTTGTTCTTAGGGAGTTCTTCTACATCCAAATGGAGAAGTATGCTCGCCAGGCCATCACGGAAGGAGTAAAGAGCGCAGACGACCTCAAGGTGACGCCCGACTCGGAGCTCCTCAGGGTCCTCAACCTGCACTACAACAGAAACAACCACATTCCGGTGAGCCTTCTCTCTTTTCTATGCATTCCTATCGTTGCTAAAATCAGTTCTGCTTCATTTTCCCCATGGAAGCCTTACGGAGGGAAAAGATCACCGCATAAGCTTTTCGAAAGGGAAGAAACCGTTCTTTTTCTTGTTGTTTTATAACTCAGTGGCGCAACTGCCCATGACTGTGCCCATCCCAGTATACGTGACCATTGGGCGCTGAGGTGCATGAGCAGATGTCCCGATCAGGTGGTCAGTCTGAAGTGAGACCCCCAGTGTTTAGAACCCCAAGTAAGCTTGGTACTCATTGATCGACCCACTGCAGTAGGAATGAAAGGCTGAGTTGACCTTGCCCAGCCCGGGAATAGAACCCCGGACCTGTGGTGTGGAAGCGCAATACGCTACCACTCGGACATTGATGCCCTAACGTATGCGCTTTCTCGATGTTCCGGTGCTCTCTGGAAATCTACTTTTCGATGAGGTACTTTCCATCACACGAGACCACGCTCACGGCCAAAGTTCGAGTCTGCAGATCGTTTGATGTGTGTGTCTTATTTTTTCAATTCATTTAATTATTTTTAAAATTAAATATATTTAAAAAAAGATTTATTAAATGATATTTTAGATAATTATTTTATGTCTTAAAAAGTAAAATAATGACTGTAATTATATGAATATTTATTATAAAAATATATTATAATAAATATTTCAAGATATTTATTATAAAATTAGTTACAAATAGTTTTATATTATGAAATACAATATATTATAAATAAAATATTATATATAATATATATATTATATATTAATTTAATTATTTTTATAATTATATAAAATATTTAAATGAATTTAAAGAATAAAGTAAAACCGATCGCGTGACTCGAACCTTGTCCGATTGCGTGGTAAACACGTACTCTATCACCTATGCCACTGCGTCTATGGGGCTAATTAAACTTAATTGTATAAAAACTAAGCATGCATTTCGAAGGCTGTTTTCTCCGAATTGACTGGCCATTCGGTGGAATGACATTGAGGGTTGAACATCCTAATGGAGTACTACTATTACACAAAGTCTTGTCCCCTAATGAATTTCCTTAGTCGTGCCCACCCTTTGTGAGAGAAAAAGTAACACTTTTTTCCTGAGTAGTAATGTTCCATCCTGGAAGCGATTCATCTATAATATTTAATATGGATTGAATCTAAAAAAACCAAAAATTCATATTGTTCTTTCGTTATGTGTTTCTTATTACTGTTACATGCTTTCTGAATGGGGACGTGTAAGTGGGTTTTTATGGTGTTTGTTTGTATTTCAGTCTCCCGAACAATTCCGTTACGTGGTGGAGCAGACGCTGCGCGAGTTCTACAAGGCCCTGGTGGCAGGAAAGGACTCTGAGCAATCATGGAAGAAGTCCATCTACAAGATCATCGCTCGCCTCGACGACACGGTGCCCGACTATTTCAAGTCGCCCAACTTTCTGGACACGCTCGAGTGACGGTGGTGGAACCTCTGAGACGACGTGCCTTCCCCTTTTCAAGTTTCAAGAAAGTTTATCAGAACAAACTCTCTCCAGTGACCAGCCGCGGTCACTGTGCACAGATGCCCGAGAACAAACGTGGAAGGACTCCCAGTCCGTTTTCCCTCGCTTCACACGGGAGGAGGCTTCAGCAAGATTTTTTCCAGATTTTTAAAATAAAAAGACGTCGTTATCACAACGATTATCCATTTAACGATGTGGAGTTCTCGAGGAACTTTTACCGTAGATCCACTGGTAGCCTCTAAGAACATATTTCAGAATGGATAGTGTTGCCTTTTTTTAAAGGTGAAAAAGAACAACAACAACAAAAAAAGAGCCTTGTCCCTTCTGGAGTGAGGGAAGGAGCGGGAAAAAAAGCCGCTTTCCCCCCCCAAGAGAACTTGGTTGATCACTTGAATTCCGATGAGTGATCTAGTCAGTGCTTTATACTTCATGGAGACCACAAACAAAGAGGAACTCTGGTTTCGACACTTCATCTCCATTTATATATACATATTATACATACATACATACATATATATCTTTTTATTTGGATAGTTATTCTGTGTGTTGCGCTGGCCTCTCATGAAACGGAGGAACCGAATCTTCCCCTCATTTCTCGCACGCTTCGTAAAAGGGTCTCGATCCCCGTCCATAGTGTCTTTTAAGAAAAGGAGCCTGAGAGGAAAAAGAATCTTGTCTTTCTGTGTATCCATAAAATTTTTCTTACATAAAAATTGAATTTTTTTTTAAAATTCAATTTTCTTAAAGCGAGATTTTTTTTTCAGTGTTTTTGTGAAAATATAAGTCTTTCCTCTTCCCCCCTTCACTTTCTTAGTCATTAAAAGATCCAAAAGAAGAAAATTGTGTAATTAGTCATTTTTTTAAAATTATATATTTCCTTTCCATTGGTTTACGTACTAGTCATGCTTGTGCTCGTAGGAAGAATAATTTATTGTTTTTTTTTTTTTAAATATATTTCAGTTTATTGTATATTTGATTTGTTGTCTATTGAAATTTTTCTCTTTTTAACTTTTTTTTTTAAAAATTCTGAGTAATCTTGTCAAATTTCGGGACAATTTCCGCGTCGCGTATTTCGATTGGATTCGATTCTAAGAAAGGAAACTCTTCATCTTAGGTGATGGGAAAAATCTAGTCAATTATTCTGTTCGCGAAATCTGATTCATTCATTTTTAAGAAGAGAAGGTGGAAATCAAAATTTATGTGCAGTTCCTAAGACCTGATACTTTCTCACTGATATTGATAGTTTTTCCATGAGGAGACTGTGCTGACTCGCGTGTAGTATTTACTTCACATTCCCCCCCCCCCCCATCCATTTATACATTGGAACCGAAGTTCATTTAATGTTCGAAAACCTTAAACAGATTTCAAAGCGAGGCATACTTTTTTTCCCCACACATTATTAATGATTAATTTTTATTCTTTCTTTTACTGAAAAATATACGTTGCTAATTCAAAAACAATTTTAAAAGATTATTCGTCGAATAGAAAGAATTTTCTAAATCTTCTCGTAGTTGTCTAAATTATCTTGATTTTTATAAATAAGTTATTTTAAAACACGATAAAGGAAGAAGAGAAAACTGTTCGCGCAACTTACAGGGGACATAATACGATTTATAATTTTTTTTTTTTTTTTATATTTAACTGTTTTCAAATTTTCTTATATATAACTTTATGTACAATGTAAGACAGTTTTCATGCTCAAAATACTACAAAAAGCTAACCAATTATTTTTTAAAGAAAAATTTTAATAATTTAGAAAGTAATTTTAAAATGCTCCTCCTCCTACAATAATGGACGCACGTGCATGGAATTAGATTGACTCGTTCGTCAAATTATGCATAGCAAAATTGGGTATGGGCTGCTAACATGATTGATATTCACAAAATAAGTTTCTCATAAATGCTTATTGAAAATTCATTAAAAAACGGATAAATTCTAAAATCAACTATTTTTTTTAAAAAAAAAAAAAAAAGTTTTGCTTTGATTTAAAAAGGCATACCAACATTTATTACATGTATTATCAGCAGTAGTTAAACAAATTATAAAAGCATTTGCCAGAATAGAAAAAAGTCCTGAGCATTTGAAATGTACGTAAACTATTTTTTTTTTCTTTCCGAGATAAATCAGTTTTAAGTTTTTATTTGCCATTGGGATGCGAATAAAAGCGGACATAAAAGTTATCCTATTTCTGGATTCTTTTTACTTAGAGCTATCAAATTTTTTGAGATATAGAAAATTTTATAAAACTTAATTTAGACTAAAAAATTTTCGAGTTTTTGTCAATTGAATCGTATTGATTGAAAGGTATCCATAATATTTCCATCTAAAAAAAAACACTTCTGTGCGCAAGAGGGCTTGAAGGGTGACGTGGCGGGTCCAAGATGACGCAGTGGCACTCATTTCCTTGTGCGGAGCGGACATCCTCCTCAGGCGGCGCTGGGAACAGGATCACTTGCGAGACTTCCTCCATCCTCTTCCCTTCGCTAAGAAGCCCGCGGTTAGGCTTAGCGACATTTCCCCTGCGCTTCAGTGGAAAAGGAAGCTTTTCAATTGTGCATGCCAGGGAATTATTGTTTTAATGACTGTGGAATTCGATTCCACAACGGATACTAATGACCCAAAAAGATTCAAACATATTATGTGATCAATTTTTATTGAGAAAACTAGTGATATAATTAATTCCTGAGTCAAGTTTTTTGTACAGCATTGCAAAAATAATACGGAATCGAAGCCACACTCCAAATTCTCCACATGCTCTTCTCAAAAAATAAAACTTAAAATGAGAATTAGTAAGAAGTGGATTATTAATTTATTTTACCAGTATTTACCCATGAACCTGTCATTGTTAAAAGCATTCATATCACGTTCAGTTTCCCCCAATCCAAATTTTTTTTCCCTGCCCTCGATTCAAAGCGGCACCCGATTTTCAGCAGCATAAACATTGGGGAAAATGTGCGACTTCAATTAGAATAAATACGGTAATCTTTGAAAACTATTAAATTTTTCGTTAAATTCTTGAAAATTCTTCTTTGTGTGTGTGTGTGAATTCTGATAAGATTTTCCCGGTGAGGACTTCGCTAAAAATAAGTGTATTGTGATTCAAAGAAGAAAAAACTGTACTCCTTATTAATATACATACACAGAAAATACATTTCCATTAAACTCTTCGTTCCTTTTTTATTCTTGTTTCAATCAAATAATAACTCGTGGAAGAAATGGACATCGATTAGAATTTTCTAAAATGTGTGAAATTTGTGTTAACTATGTTAGATTGTACATAGATATGCGAGATGTAAAAATATGAGGAAAAATCGTGATGAATCTCGGGAAAATTTCAATCGATGTTCCATTTCACTTCACTTCGGAAGCCAGCACCGTCTCCCGATGGAAGGCTCATGTTGTTTAAAACGAGTCTTTTTTTCACGAGAGCCCACTTATATATGAAATTTGAATATCATTTAAGTGCGACCAGTTGCCACCGATTCGGTGACCTACATTTCCTACTCGAAGTGACGTCATTACCTCTGCACATTCCATTTTTTCCCTAATTTATGTAATGAAAAAATATGTCGCTCTTGACGGAGGACAGACGCAAAAACCAAAGAATGGCACTTTTAGTCAGAAGGTGCAGAATTGTACAAAACCTTTGCTTCACAGAATTGTACAGAAGAATCTATTCTCCAAAAATCCTGCCTCCGAACGTTGTATTATTCTTCAGTATTGTTTATATATATATAGAAATGTGAGTGTTTTTATTGCACAGATTCTATTGTATCTAATTTATTGTTCTTTTTATAACCACACCAAAGCTTAGAATTGTTTAGAGGCGTTTTTTGCCTGTTGTATGATATTAAACAAAACGAAAATTCTATTAAATGTAGAAAATTACACCATTTTTTGCACTCTCAAGGGAAAAGAAATGGTTTTTTTTCTTTATATATATAGCTGTTATCACGGGATATAAGAATCTTTTTGGGATACGATCCTAAAAGAAAAAGAAAATGATCCCCCCCCCCTATTTGAATCTGTAACTGTTACTGATCTATATGTGTGTAGAGATGATATATTTGCACTTTGTACCATTTTCTGCTGAAACCTCCACAGACCCTTTTTATGTGTATGTTTCTTCTGGTAGAGTTGTAAGGAAGATCACCTTTTTTCAAGACCCCTTCTTAACTTTTTTTAAACAAAAAAATGTCTGTCCTTCATCCACACTCCATCATTATATATGTATATATATATGATAATATATGCATATATATAAATATATACACATATATAAATATAGCTCAAATAAAGATTTTTTAAAAAAAGTTTGAATCTTTTGATTATTGTGTCTTTTTTAAGTGCCATTCACAGAATTAATCAAACACTTTAATCAAATGAAAGCAACACATTTCAAAACTGAGGTTTGCTCTCCAAGCGTTTATTTTCAATAAAGTTGTGTTAAAACGTTAATTCTAAAAAGATGATTAATAAATGACACTTATAATGAAACAGATTTGCATAACCCACACATTTTTAGTTTTTTTCCTTCTAATATTTAAACCACACGGGTAAAAAGCGAATTTTAAAAACTCGAGTTTTCTTTCAAACTACACACTTTGTGTAGCACATAATTATTTTACACCTTAAATTTTAAGAGCTGAAGAGGTGATAGTTTAATGTGTTGATTTCAGTATTCAACTATTTCACGGTGTAAGCAATTGGAATTATGAGTAAAATTTAATTTTTGAAAAAATTAATTTTAATCAATTAATTTTCATTAATTATAATGAAATTATATATCGAATTGTGTTATCCAAAATAATCATGTACGTAAGATTTCAGCCCAACTAGGCGCTTTAAAATGTAAGGAAAATAAATTATAGTTTTAAAAACTGAAAAACACTCTTTTATACAGTAAATCGAACCAAGTCGATTGATCTTTAAGTCGCCAAATGTAAAATGAGTCGCCAGATGCGGGATGGGATCTGAAAATGGGAAATCATTAAAACTGATAATCCTGATCAGGAAAATGGAACAAAATCATTAAATTTTTGTATTGTCATTGGTCCTTGACAAGTGAGCAACATTTCGAATTAATCTGACCTTTTAAAGTGGGTAAAAATTGGGTTCAAAGATTCCGTTACATGTAAGTGAAGGTTTTAAAAGTGTTAAAAATTACAATTTAAAAAAGCTAAAAAAATTCCCTTTTATAGTTAATGAAACTAAGTTGTGTAACTTAATCTTTTAGTCACCAAATTTGAAATTAGTATCCAAATCTAGGAATGGGATCTGAAATTAATCGCCAGATGCTGGACGAGATCTGTGAAAGTGGGAAGTCGTAAATCCTGATGATCCTGATCAGGACAAGGGAACAAAATCATTAAATTATTGTATTGTCATCGGTCCTTGACAAATGAGAATAATTTCGAATTAATCTGACCTTTTAAAGTAGTTAAAAATTGGGTTCAAATATTCCGTTACATACAAGTGAAGTTTATAAAAGAGTGTTAAAAAAAGCTTTTAAAGTATTGACGCACAGACATAATTACACACATTGTAAGTATAGAAGAAAACCCATTACAAACTATATCTTCTATATTAAATATATAAAGATTTATTTGCTTAAAACTTTTCAAGTAGTATCCTTCTAATTAACTTTTTTTCAGAGACAAAAAAAAATAATAACGAGCAATTAATTGATACAACCGAAAATTTACTTGAAAAAAATATATATATATAACTGATGAACGTGGGATATGCAACACAAATTAGATTTTGGGAAAATAAATATAATACTTACTATTGAGAGTGAAATTTTGATCTTTGGGTTTTTTTGAAATTTGTTTGTTTATTATATTATTTTCTATTTACTGAATAATTGCTTCTCTCTGACATTTTTTTTATTATTCATCTCTCCTCTCTTTTATATTTATTAGTGATTTTTAGGAAAAGAATTTCAATTTAATTTTACTACCGAATTCTCGACATACCCAATATTTAGGCAGCGATATATATATATATATATAATATTTATTTTTTAAAATGGAGCATTGCTTTACATAATACTTTTTTGAATAATTTTTCTGAAAATTGAAGAATTTTTTTATCTGTGTTAACTTTATATATATATATTTCTCATCGATATTTCCTAGCATTTGAATGAAGAAATTTTTTTTTTTATCGTGATTGCTTACGGAGTGAATGGAATATTATGAGCCAATTTAAAAATATTCTTGATTTAAATTGCAGTCGATTGCCGAAATGCTTTTCAGTCTATTTTGGTCATCAAGGTGTCCACGGTAGCCTAGTAGTCAAGGTAAGAGACTCGTGGCCGACGTGTTCGAGCTTTGTACCACTGAAGATCCGCCGTGTAGGGGGGCCGTAACACATTAAATCTGTGGTGGCTCAAATGTCCTCCCGTTGATGTGGTACAGTAGCGCACACAAAAATTATTCGTGGGGGGCAGGGTTGAAAGTCCAACATTTTGGTATCATCCTCCAATACGCCGCCCAACATATTCTTTTGATTGTGTCGATTTTTGGGAACAAAAACAGTACAAAACTAATTATTGAATCAATAATTAGCATTAATTAATAAAATTAATTATTAATAACAAATACAAAAATAGTTTTACGTAATATATGCATAGGATTATAACCAATCAAAAACAAATCAAGAGCTATTGGGGGGGGGTCCGGCCCCCCGGGGCCCCCCCCCCCATTGTGTGGTGTGAAAATTAGGAGAGGGGATTGTCATCCCTGGTGGCGTCCTCGTCATTTGATCATGGTTCAAAATGACGAAATCTGTCACCAGTAGCCCTCTTGCAGCCTTATAGTGCGACATAAATGTAGCTCTCATCCACTATGATCAAAATGAGGAAAAATTATTTCGAGGAATCGAATTTGTTTAATTATTAGATGCTTTTGGCTGTCTATAAGATCCGTCATTTTGGGACACAGTCCAATGAAGAGGGATTCACCATACTTTCACAATATGCCAACTTAAAAATTTTGGGTCCCAATAGGTTTCAAGTCACTTTATTCCAAAGTTCTTAAGGAGTATCGGCGGAATGTGCATTCGTCAGCTTCGATGATTCGCCGAATAATTGGTTATTTGGATCGAAATCGTGATCAGTACGTCGGCGTTTAATCCTTTATCTACCGTAGAATGATTGACTGCATTTTTTTTTCCATGCAATATTTTTTTTTTTTGAATCACTACATTGAAAATCAAGGGATATGCTTAAACAAAATACTCAACTTTAGGAAATTTAATTCGTTAGAGCTAATTAATTAGTTAGAGATATTCAACTGTAAAACTAATTATACACACTGTTCACTTAAAATAAATAGTCAAATGGTTTTCTATGGTCTTCATTAACATACAAAAAAAAAAGACACCTTTTGACATGAACTACTTTTTAGGAACAAAAATGACAATCTTCGCAATCCATTGAAAACGCCGTCAGCCGAAAACTCAATTTCTACTATAAAACTATTCGCCTTCCCTACTAAAATACTTATCATAGAACCCGTGCTGTCATATATCTTGGAAGAGTGGATTTAAAAGAATATCCCTGCTAAGTATCTCGTCAGAATATTCGTAAAAATGGTTATTCTATGTAATTTTAAAGTGAGTGGTACTTTTAAGTACCGCGTCGGTAGGTACAGGGTTAAAGCAGTGGTCGCTAACCGATGGTCCTCCAACTACTGAGGGTGGCCGCGGTAGCCGAGTGGTATAGGTATCGGATTGTGGCTTACCTTGTCACGAGTTCGAACCCAGTACCACTAAAGACCCGCCGTGTAGGGCAGAGATGCACGTTAAATCGGTCAAGAGCTGAAACGTCCTCCCATTGGTGTGGTGTGGTAGTTAAGAGAGAGGGGTGCCAGCTCAGGTGTCGTCCACGTCACTTGACCATGGTTCAAAATGACGTGGTCCGTCGCCAAAAGCCCTCGTGTAGCTAAACAGTGCGACGTTAATAATTAATCAATCAATCAACCGACTACTGAGGAACTGTGAAAAAGTTTAGAGGGTCCGCCGAAAAATTGGGATATTATTTATATTTTTATGGAGATTCAGTTCAAAAAAGGATAGTAATAAAGTGTATTATAAAGTACGACATATATTTCTTTTAAAAATATTTTAGCTATTACTTTTAGAGAAACTTCTTCTGACTTTAGCGACTTTTTACCTATTTTTTCATGTTTATCTATCGATATTAGAAAGTGAGATTTGGCAACCATGGTAAATTGGTAGCATAAGTTTGTTGATATTTCTTCAAGTTGCCGGTTGGTTCGTGATTTTCAGGGTGTGATATCGAAATTCATGGGGAGACGTAAAAAAAGGACACTATAGGGTGTATTTTATGAAGTTTAAAAAAAGCCACATCTTGACGGTTAATTTATAAACGCCTAGACGAGGTTTTTGTTCAAAAAGGTAAGTTTTTTGTACTTTCATATAAATTTTCAATGTGAGCAAAATAGACATATCACTGAGATGTTTAATTGTGCTACTCGTAACATTTAAAATTGTGCATAAGCATCGTTATTGAGTAGCCCTATTAGACATTCCAAAAATTCACAAACTGATTTCAAATAAACTAATACCACACTAAAAATGTGTAATACTTACATTAATTTAAATTTTTAATTTTTTAAAAATATAATTTCTCGGTGCTAATTTGATAAAGGGGGTAACTGCGCCAAGTGGTTGTTTATGTTCGCCAACATGGGCGATAAAATTGCAATATGGTT
>BMAV01018396.1:351327-374804 GCA_019973955.1 Trichonephila inaurata madagascariensis
AAGCTGCACACTTTCATATTTTGGGAAGTTTCGATCGGATTTTGTGCGCTGTAGAAGAAACTTGCTGAAGAATTTTATGGGCCACTTCCTGTTCACGAGCGGTACCGTGGCTCCACCTATTGACCAGAATCGAAGTGTGTTTGTCTTTCGTTCGGAATGAGCAGAATCTTCTCCAATAGTGGCATTTTAGCTTCCTTCGAGACAGATATTATCTTCTTTTTCTAGAAATATTTTTAGAAGTTAACTAATTTATGCTCGGATTAATTTCTAGGTGAATAAAATCTGAATTTCCTAATTTTTCATCAAAAATTTATTGAACTAAATTTATTTTTTACAACGCAATTAATTATAAAATATTTTTCTATTGAAATCAGCAATGTCTTACTCGAAGTTTTTACCTGTACTAAAAACTATTTGTTACAGTTAGGGGAAGAAGTTTCTTGAAAAAACTATGCGCAGTTATAGAAGTTCATCTAAGCACTTTTCATCACTCACAATAAATTTTTAAGTACGTGTTGATCTCGTCTTCACAATGAGACCTTTTTGCCTATATCAGCGGGTTTTTAAATCAAACTTGAGGGAGATAAGGAACTATCAACCCTATCGAATATAGAGAACCGTTATTTATAACTTCTCGTCAGTAGCGTAACTGAGAATATTAGAGGGGGGGGGGGGGGCGGTGCAAAGTCAAGTTTTGAGCTTCAAGCCAAATCTTACAAAGGGTATGTACACCAAACTCTTTTTTTACACGGTTTTTTTAACTCGATTTTAAAATAACACAGTACACGGATTTAACGGGGTTTTTTTTTTTACACGAACTTTTCGTTCTACCTCGAATCCCAAAATATATGGGCATTCGTTCTCTTTGGATGAGGACGATATGACCAAATTTATGACAGTTTATGATAATAAAGAAGTAGAGATATTGACGAAGTTAAACTATTAACAGCTGATTTAATTCACGAGGGATTGAAATTTGCTATGGGACAAGTATTTTACGTGCCTTTAAATTTCAACGTTATCTTCAATTTTGTGTAGCAGCATATCAAGAATTATACAGGCAATTTTTGAGAAATAAAATTAAAAAAAAACAGCCTTTTATAATGAGCGAAATGCTTCATTTGAATCCAAATCGACAGTTTTCCGAGACATATTCACACATCTATTGAGTTTACATTTTTTATCCAGTATGTAATAAACACACACGCTTATCAAGTATGGATGAATAGTTGTTAGTAATTTTATTACTAATTTCAAATTGAATTTTTATGTGTTCCTTATAGACTGAATTTTTACTGTATACTAATTTTAATTTTCTTGTAATAAAAATGAATCACTTATGTTTTATGGATATGCAACATGGAATTTATTACTTCTTTTTTGCACGGTTTTTGGCGGAAATATTTAGAAATTTTTCATCTTGCACTATTTTTTTTAAGTTGTGGCACATATCCCTATATTTACCATAAGTCGCTTCTATTTTTTTGCACGCTTTTCGAAGGAGCGTAAAACAAAAGTTGGGTGTTATTGGCGTCAGTCAGGCTTTGGGCGCTCCTGCACCCTTAGAAGTGAAATTTGCCACTCGATGCTCCAGAAACTGGTCGAATAGTTAAGGTATCCGACCACTTGCGACAACTTTTTTTTTGAAAAAATGGAAATAGGGAGATTTTTAGATTTATTTAGCATATTTTAAGGAAAAACGGCTAAAATTGAAAACAGAAATTTTTTTTATTATAATTAAAATGGGAAAAAACAGGTGAAAATGTACAAAAACTTACATAAACGGGGCCCTCTCTGTGCAAAAATTTTATGCACGAATTCTCAATTTTGATGTGTTACTTTGTTATTCATGTTTGAAATGACCTTCAGGATAAGAGATATTTTAATTTTTACAAAAACTAGAGCCTTTTATCTTAGTGATTATATGAAATTGCTTAAAAATACAGTGATTATATTCACATAAAAGACTGTAAATTTTGAAATAAAACAGTGACTGATAAATCTGAAACTCAAAACACTTCTACTGTTATACAGAACATACACAAGAAATTTCAGCAAATTATTCTTAAAACTTTTTGAGCAATTGCTGTCCCCGTTTGAGCTTTTCGAAAAAAGAAACAAATTTCAAGTAAAATGCATTTTAAGGAGCCCATGTTAAATTACGTAAGTTTATGTACCTTTTTCTCAGAAACTTCTTCCTACTAATAGATGAAATTTTCACAGTAGGTTATATGTACTATCAATAAGACTTTAATGGAAGGTTTTGTTTTTTTGTTAAAAATTAAAATAATTATGAATTTTATTAAATGCCAAATTTTTTTCTTCAGAATTTATTTTAAAAATACATTATCTAAAACAGTTCGCTAGATATATCTTATTTCCTCCATTAAAATATGTAAACGTGTTGAAAGTATGCTCACTGAAAATTTGAGGATCCTACATTGATTAGTTTTTGAGAAAAAAGTACACAAAGGGAAAAATATTGCATTTTGAGAAAACAAGCTTTAAAATAGGAATTTGTAATTTGTCAATGAGAATGGCTTCCTTTTAAAAAAATAAATAAAAATACTTTTAATTATCGTATTTCTATATATCATATATAATTTTAAGCAGAAATGTTTGAACTTTTAAAAAATGTAAAAAAGTCAAAATCGCGATAATTTTTAAAAAATTAATGTGCCGGACCCGCTTAACGTTTGACGTCTTATGTAAAGTTATGGCATCTGCTTTTACTAAAACAGTTGTAGTTTTTGTTCTAGTGAACGGAAAACAAGAAACTTGGTATTTTTATAAAGCTAATAAAATGGCATATAAAATAAAATCATAAAAAAATTTGTCAATTTTTTTAAAAAATAAGAATTTTAGGGTATCCGGACATCTTAAATGGACCACTGATGATAAAATGGGTTAATTTGATTAAAAGTAACACGTGAAGTCAGAAAAGTAAGCACCATGACGTTTCTAAAGACCCACCGTGTAGAGTGCACGGAAAATCTGTCTAAGTTCAATATCCTCCCATGGGTGAGGTAGTTAGGAGAGAGAGGGGTTGCCCTCTCGGTTGTCGTCCTTGTTACTTCACGGAGGTTCGCCGGCAGTCCTCGTGTTGTGACATTAATGTCTCTCTGTAAAGTAGGTTTCTCGAAATAATAAAAAAAACCAGAAAATTAAGGAGCTGGTGTTTTTGCGGCAGATTTTTATTTTTTTTGCTTACTGCTTGAATTTCATGACCGTTGCTCATATCACTGCATTAGTTTATGTGTACCCATCGACCGTATGATATTCTTTAACTTTGCATTTAAAAATTCCTGCTATTGGTTGAACAGAAGAAGGAATACATTCCCCTACTATCGAGTATATTTTTATTTGTATTATTATTTTTACACGCCTGTCTCTGTTACGCGTGATCCTTCCTTCGAGGCAGCAGGAAACAGACGAGCGTTAGTAAATAAAGTAAAAAAATTCGGATTCCAATCCATTCCTCGTATATTATAGTTATTTTGTGAAATAATTGTTTTAATTTGGTTTTCAAATGGTCTCCTCTGTATTCATAAATGGAGATTTATTTTAATTTTATTCCTTTAATTAAAAAAAAAATTATAAACTCAAATGAATTAAAAATAATTTTATGTAAAATTATAATTTGTTACTTTCAGAATAAAATTAATACATTTTGAAAATTGGATCAAAGAATAATATTGAGATTAAAATTTTAATGGTTTTTTATTTATTGTCTAGGAATAAAAATTCTCTTTTTTGAAAAGGGGTAGAAACAGAATAATCGAAAATAGAAATAAATGATTCGATTTTAGTAAAAATAAAACCAACTGTTATTTTTTTTTTTTTTTAACTTTAATATTCAAAAATAAAAATTAAAAAAAAATATTTATTTTTTTTTTAATTTTTTTTTTTAATTTTTATTTAAATTAAAAAAAAAAAAAAAAAAAACCCGAAGATGTGTGTGTACAAAAACTAAAAAGACGAGAGATAATAAAGATAAGCTTATGAAAAGCAAAACTGTTTATTAAAAAAATAAAATGAAAAAAATACTTTAAACAGCAATATTAATATTTGATTATCAGTTTGTTATCTTTCTTTTATTTATTTTTTTGAAAAACTACATTAAATTTGAATCACGGTCATTTTTAATTTTAATGCATTATCTCTACTGTGTATCGAAGGAGCTCATCAATAGGATTTCTCACTTGTATTTAGAGAAAAAAAATAGATTCCTACACAATTGTGAGGTCGACAAGCAGCGCCGACATGTGTTAAGGTTACAAACAATCGCATTAGTATGCCCAATTCCTCTACTTAAGCTGTCGACATCTTTTGTAATCCCCACTAAATGAATCATGGTAAAGGGCTAAGTGACGCCTGTCGTTAGTCGTAGCTTTGAGAACCATATAGATGACAGAACGATTTAGCTCGGTTTCATCCCAATTTTGAGGGAGAATACCTTAGGGGTGGTCAGAGGCCTCCCGCCTCTCTTCCCCTTCCACCAACCTTACGAGAGGACTTGTGGCTCGACTGCTGTTTAGAGTACCCTCATGCCGTGAAGGCACTATACATTTACAAATATCCATGCCATCTCCGGGATTCGAACTTAGGTCCAACGGCACAACAGTCAGCTCAATAAACAATACCGGATGGGCGACTAGTATACGCCTTTTTGGTAGTATATATATATAATTTTTATTTTTTTTAGATTATTTGTGTTAAGTTCTCGGGAGTCGCCCTTTCTGTGTAGTGGTTAGTGGCGCTGGGTTCGAATCCCGGAGAAGGCAGGGATGTTTGTAAATGCATTGCATGGGCGACATAAAGACACTCTAAATAGTCATTGTGTTCTTTCGAGAGGTCGGTGGAAGAGGAAGAGAGGTGGGAGGCCTCTGACTATCTCCAGGGTGGTTCTCCCTCCAAATTGAGGCGGAAGCGAGCCAAATCGTATTGTCGCCTGCATGGTGCTCAAAGCTACGGCTAACGACAGGCGTACAATCGAGCCCTTTGCCATGATGAATTTCGTGGGCCTCGATTTGTCTACGTTAGACACGTGGCATTAGTAACAACAAGTGCTCGTGTGTTAATCTTCTTATTGTAATTGCTTGTATTGTTTGTTAGTATAATTGTTTATATATTTTTTAATTATTTTTAATATACTTATATTATAGGTATTATTTATTTTTTTATTTTTTTCAATAGTTTATGACATATACTTTCACTAGGATGGCTCACAGCATAAAATCATAACCACGGAATTCAAAAATCTCGTCGCTGAATAGTTTCCTCCAATGTAGCATTTCAATTGTAATTTTTGAAACGAATGTTTCTTACAAAAATTCAGAAAATTTTCCTTTGATTTTTACATTTCACAACTTATTATAAAATTACTAAAAATAAATGTAACTTTTTAAAAGATAATTAAGCCTTCTTATAATGAAAATTATATTTTTAGACATATGTATGATTCATTAACCTTTAACCCTTGGTAAAAATGGTTTATTTTATACCGGAATAAATTATATATAAACTGGTACGATGCTCTAAATCAGTGGTCTTTAAACTGTGTTCCTTGGAACCCTAAGGTTCCACGAGTCATAATAAAAATCTAAATAAAAATTATAAATGTGTCTGCAAAAGAGACTCACGTTCTCTATGAAGTTCGTATAACCACACAAGTTTCTAAAGTTCCTCTCACTCAATAAAACTTTATTTACACATAATATAACTTTTTAAAATTTTTATTGTGATATAATAAAGAAAATTAAAACATTTTTTTTTTTTTCTTTAAAAGTGCCACCTACTACATTAAGAATATTCTTTCTGGTATCCTGGGGAATAATTTTACACTCGTTAGCGCCATGTTTTGTACAACTAAATAGTTTTCTAATGGAAATACACCTATTTGCATTTGTGGAAAAAGACCTACAATGAATTAGAGTGAACAACTTATCGATGTATCAATAGATTCAATGTCAAAATCTAAATTTAAGCAAGAACAGCATCTAAATTTTAGGTTGCAAATTCATACAAAATACACAGGGCTTTCCACACGGATATAAACATTTTAATACCATTCAGAACAATGAATTTAAGTGAAAAATATTTCTTAACGCGTGAGTAGCTACAAAAACAAAATATAAAAACGAATTAAACGCAAAATATGAAATGCAACTGCAGATCATTTCAATAAGCCTGGACAATGACAGTTTGTGTAAGAAAAAAAAATGCGAGCATATGTCCCATTTATTAAACGTAATACACGGGTAGGTGACACTTAGATCACAAATTAATATTATTCATGTATGAGTAAATTGCATTAAGGCTGTTTTCGCCATATCTACGAGAGCGTGGACTTGACGCGGAGCACATTTTCGGATTGAAAAAATGCCTCAATTTTTATAAGAAATTGTGACATTGCAACTGATTTATTTGTTTACAATTATAGTGTTTTTAAAATTTCAAGACATTTCATAAATAATTAGTTTTTCCTTTTAATATATAAAGGGATTGCTCATTTAGCATTATGGTATAGGAAAAAAAAAATGCGAAACACATTTTATAAAAGAAAATGTTTCAACTGGGATAAAAATGAGTAGTATAATAAAATAAGTAATTCTCTACAGGATAGTGAATCCAGAATATAATATTAATGTTTGAGTACTTTTATATTTGAAAAAATATTCCGAATTTGGTCCCTATTCTTTAACATTAGCCGAAGACAGTCTTAATGTATTATGTAAAAATGTTTTGAAAAGTAACAGTATTTTTAAAACTGTCTTTTCATAAAGTACCTACGACATGTGCTGATCTACATTATGTAAAGAAATATTCCTCTTAAGGAGAGTCCTCGAAAACACTTGATAGTTCAAAGGGTTCCGTGAGTCGAAAAAGTTTGTGTGTGAAGAGAGACCATTGTGCTTTAAATATAATATTGGGATTTATCCTATGGACCTTAGTGTTCTAAAAACATGTTAAACTTGTTGTGAAAGATTTTTTGAGCTTCTTAAGGCTATATAGTATAGATTATATAGAAAAGTGAGTTGATATGGAAAGTTTTTTAACTAATGTTAGGAATAATCTTTTATTAAGTTTTTTTCAATAAAAGTGTTCTATATATAAATTGCATGACGTTCTAAATATAAAATTATGATTTATAACACATTTGAAGGTTTTAAGCTCTTCAGACGGCTTTTATTTTTTTTCTCACAAAATACTTATGTTTGATACCTTTCTGTTCAACTAATTTAGTTGTCATCGTCGTGTGTTTTTTATTATCCTGGAAACATATGAAATACAAGAGAAGAACAGAAAGCATCCAATACAAACAGAAGAATATACACATTTATTACAGATGATGATCCCAGCATATAACAAGAAGGGGTGCGCTGCTTTCCTTTCGAGACGGGAATCCATTTCAGACGAAAAACCGACGAAGATACAACCATGTCTTACTCGGGATTCGAACCCACTCGGTTACAAGCCGAGGGTCATAGCCACCCTACTGGCTGGGCGACAACTAATTTAGTCTTTATTACAATACTACAGATATATTTGAAAAAAATGTATTAGTATCCAAAATTTCAATGAATAATTATATTAGATTTATTTATTGAGTAAGTAGCTTAAAAACCATTATTTACTCAATCTTAGGAGAATTATAAATGTTTTTTTCTAAGAAGTGCTAAAATTGAAATTATTTTTGTAGATATTGCTTAAAATCGAGATAAATTTCTAAATTTGAATACACAATGTAGAAATGATTTAACTCGAAACAAGTCATTCTAATTGAAATTGTCTCGATGGAAATTTTAAATACAGTTCAAGGAAATTCCTTTCTACCTTCCCTTAGGGATTATTCATTTTATTCACTTATCTTTTTTGCACCTTTTACTGAGCGAAGGTTTCTTTAATCAGTTTTAAAATTCTGTAGAAAGAATTTTATACAATTTTGTTTTTCTCTACCTTTAGATTAATTTATGTTGATCGATTGCATTATGTGGAATATACGTAGTGACAGAAAAGCATGATCCTAATCATTTAGATTAGTGGTCTCCAATCCCCGGTCCGTGGATCAAATACTACCGGTCCGCACAGGAAACATTAAATTATTTCTCTTTTATTTATTGTGGTATATTTTTCTTAGGTTTGGGCTACTTTTTATGAAAATCACTTTATATTCCTTATTAAATCACTTTATAGTGTTTTTTTGGTGTAGCTATATTTTATTCTGAAGTCACGATTAAATACAATTAAATAGAAATTATTATATAAATCAAAACAGTCTAAAATATAAAAAATCGACATCCCCTCCCCTTCAGTGGGCCGCGGAAAAATTAACAAACGTTGGCGTTAAAAAGGTTGGGGAACACAGATTTAGATAATAAAACGATTAACCTTATCTCAAAGAACAGCACTCGTGCTGCCATCTGGTGCTCGAATCACAAACTTTTCCCCAGAATGTGAAATTATGTTTGTGGGTCGTTGACATCAACCTCGGGTAAAATATTTCAACATTTAATAACATTTATGTATTGCTTTTTGAATTATATTTTTTACGAAGAGATGAGATCTCAGATTTCACTACTTAATACTTTTCTTCCTTCACCAAATCGTAAAATACGCTGGTGGGCAAAACTGAAACAGGTTTTTTTTTTGTCATGACTCCACAAGAAATCATTTGAGACACGGGATTCAGAATTGAAGGCAACATTTTGTACTTAAACAATGACTAAAGCAAGTTGCGCAAAAAGAAATACATTGCATATACAGGATAGTCAAAAAAAAAAAAAAAAAAGAGAGAGAGAGGGGGAGGGTATTGAACAACCAGTGGCGCAAACAAGGCGGGTTCTCCGTTCTGGACCCTCCCCCAAAGCCCTTGTTTGTTTGTTTTTTCAATTGATTATAATTCTATGTATATAGTACATAAAATTTAGTTATTTGTTATTAATAATTAATTTTATTAATTAATGTTAATTATTTATTCGATTGTTAATTTTTTACCGTTTTTTGTTCCCGAAAATCTACAAAATCAAAAGTATATGTCGGGCTGCGTATTGGAGCATGATACGAGAATAGTGGACTTCCCCCCCTTGGAAAAATTCTTGTGTGTGCTACTTTATTGAACTCATAATATCGTTAGGTATGATTGTCTGTGCAAGAGGAAGAACCCCAAGCAGATGTCCTCTTAGTGCAATGGTTACTTCGTACCCTCTCCATACTCACAATGTCCAAGAGTTGAGGTAAGAGTTCCTGTTACTCAATCGGCACCTGTTGGCTGTTCCCCGGAGGATGTGCAGTAAGGCATCACCCCCAAAGCATTCCACACCTGTTCTATGGAATTGAAATCAGGAGAGAACGCTGGCTAGTCCATTCGAGTGATATTTCTTTTTCCAGTAGTCGCTGAACATCAACCGTGCCATCCATAAAAATGAAGTCTGGTGCAAATTCAGATGTCACGTGAATAGGCTGTATTACGTGCGGTTGTTTGGCTCTTTTACATTTTACTCTCTAAAATGGTCTTTCGATCAGTAAAAAAAAGGATGATTATAGGGAATTTTTTTTTAATATGCCGGTAAAAAATCGAATTGTTTTGAAAGCTTGATGAAGCGTGATGATTACATTCCATCTTCTAACTGTTTATTATGTGTTTGACTACTCTTTGAATAATGTTTTCAATACCGTAAGACAAAAGAAACCTCTTCAGAAAGGATTTGGGACTTCTACAAGAATGTAAATACCTCAAAGCAAATTTTTTATTTTAAATAAAATTATTTAGATAACATATATAAAAAAAGTAAAATATGTTAGTTAACTTAAAGGCAAATTTTTGTTTATTTTAAATTAAGTTCTAATGAGAAAATATAATGTTTAGTAAACTTAAATTTTACTTATTTTACACATCTTTAGAGTAGTTAACAGAGGTACTTCGGTATTTAATTTTCTAAAATTAGAACGCAGGAATCTGATATGTGTAATCATACATGTCATATCAAAAACAAGTGTATATACGTATATATATATAACATATTTTACTTAATGATTTTACAATATTACAGGGAAAAAGACAAAATTTTCGAGAAGCATTCATTACAGAAATGGAAAAATATCTTAATTTTCTACAGCTTCATTAATGTTTATACTAGATGATGAATCAAGTACCACTTTCAAGCACTAGAAATCAAAATTATCCTTTACCATTTGTAAAATTACATGCAAAAAAAATTGTGCAACATTTTGAATTTTTATTCGCTGCACTATTTTAGGTAAAAGATATGATTTACCGAGAATTGAATTCTAAATAGGGTGATAAATTAAGGCATTTAAATTTTTAAATAAAAATGTGTGTATAATAGAATAAAAGTTTGTGCCCATATATTAAATATAAAAGTCCTGCTCACTACTACATGTATTCAAAATAAAGTCATTTTTGAATCCATAATTCTTTCAAAAAATAAAATTTGTAATATATTTGAGTGGTATCTGTTAACACATCTGCTTTTCAGAGTTTGACTGTGTGCGGTATAAACCTATCACACGCGGATGTACAAATTTTACTATGTTTAGCAAATATGTGCATTTGTTGGTATTTGCACAATTTGTAGAAGATTTATCATAACATTTTTACATAAATATGTCTTATATATGATGATTTTATGTCTTAATATATGATTTATTTTTACATAAATATATGTCTAAAAGACTCGTGTGTATTGATATTATCCTGCTTAAAAGTCCTGTTGCATTGAATTATTTACAAATATTGACCCAAGAAGACTACTTGGATCAATTTTATGATTTTTATCGAAGAGAACTACAGAGAAATATTTTTCAAAGTTATTGTTAAGGGGTTAATTGGCCAAAATCACCGATATTTTTGTGTGACATATGTTGAAAAGGCAAATTTTGGGCATTTGTGTATTAGAATATTAATCAATTTCTCCAAAACACAAGATATCGCCAAATGTTGTGATCTACAGCCAATAGCGGGAACTGTTCCTGCTCACGTTTTTGGACTCAGTAATAATAATAATATAATTTTTTTTAAAGTTCTTGATGTCTTTTTGCTTGGTGAAATTATTTTGCAGTTTATTGCATAAGTTCCAAATTTTGGAATGGTGTGAGTACTGATTCAGCATTTCTTTGACAAACTTTGAAGTAATTTAATATTTTACTCAAGTATAATTTGGGGAACTGAAAAGTTTCTTGAAATTTTGGATTGTCCTGGTAAAACAATGCTATAATTAGTTAATTAACATTGCTTATAAGAAGTAGAAACTTTGATTTTGATTAGAATGGAACTCAATTTATTTATGATAAACTTTGGTAAAGTTGTTGTAATAATGATTTTAATTTTTATTCATATATTTTCAAACGTTAAACTTCAGAGTGAGAATTCTGAATATTTTTTCCGGATGTAATTTTATCTTCTATTTTTTTTAAGTATAAACATAATTATATGTATCTAAAGTATTCTTTTATATATTAGTGATAACGAAATAACATGTCAATACATTTCTCCAAATAATTTTTAAGTTTGCATGAAATGGAACTGGAGTGTTTAACACTAAACATAAATACCTGGTCAAGAGACATAACCGGTAGAAACTGTGAATGGAAATTTTATGCAACTATATATATATATATATATAGTAATTAATTTTTTCTATCTTATTTGCAATTCATTGTGTTGTAAAAATAAGATTCGTTTTCATCAATGGATAAATATTTATTATTAATCAAAAACTTTCTTATTAACTCTATCTAATATGAGATAAGCAATAGCTTGTATTTTGGAGCCGTCTATTGTTTATAGATAAATTATACTATTATTTTTGTAAATTATGTAATTCAATAACAAGAAAAATATATTTAAAACTAAGGATGATTAAATTTAATTTCTGAAAATTATTGCATCTTTTTTAATGAAACATTCCCTTAATATTGCATAATAATTTTAAATAAGTAAATCAGCATGTTTTTGGCACTTTATACTAAGACAAATAAAAAAAAGTATTGAATTTGTAATATAAATTTTTAATATAGTTCATACTCGCATTAATAATAATTTGTGATCAAAGTGTCTCATTTATTAAGTAACCCAGTTATAAAGTTGCAATTTCCAACAGAAAACTATTCAGTTCTGCAAAACATTGTGCTAACGAGTAAAATTACAATCGCATGTTTATTTAGTACGTGATGTTGCTTTTTTCAGAATAATTACAATTTTTTGCAAATATATATATTTTTTTATGCTTATAACGTGTACTCAAAAATAACACCGGCGGCTAGCTCAAATAATTTTAATTGGTTATACTTTCTAATTGAGCACACAGTTACAAATACATAAAATAAAACCCAGTTAACCTTTATACAAATACTAAGGGGTTGGCGAGGGCAGACATTGGCACGTCCTTCCTTCACCGAGGTAGCAGTCTGACTCGTTACTTGTTCATACGGCCAGGAGAGGGCGCTCTATTACCATTCGTTACATGCTTAATATAACAAGGGCATTTAAGTGTTCTGCACACATGTATGACCAAAGGTAACTTTTTATTACTTCAATAATTTTTGGAAGAACTCTCAACACTTGCTATAGTAACTGCAACTTAGAAAAAAGTTTTAAAACAGCTAATATACATGCAGAACTAATTCATTATAAAGTTAATTATTAGTCCTGATTATGCACTTTATATGTAATTCAATAACTCGCAATAATGGATAATCACATCACATTGAATATTTCCTAAAAATTATATATTAATGATTCATTTCTTTAACTTAATAGTGAAATAGTATTTTCTTTTGTTACTTTAGACAATCACATTTCTAAAAAAATTTCCAAACATTTTTAAAGGATAATTACTAAGTAAATCGGACAGTCAAAGGTTTGGAATGTTATTTTATAAGAAACATTTTCAAATATCTTTTAATGCTTCAAAGTATTGTAAATATATATAAAGTATTTATATGAACTACATTGTAAAAATAAAATTCCTTTTCATCAAATAACTGTTCCACAGTGAAATAAAAGAATTTTAATTGTAGAGAGGCAAACTTGAGTAAATATAATTCTACATTTTATAGACACTTTCTATCTCTAAATATTGAAGTGCTGGGGGAAGTCATGCATAGAACATTATCTATAAATATTTAAATTCATACCTGCGTAAAGAGCAGGTTCACCAGCTAGTAGCATATAATTACAAAGGAAAAGATTTAAGTATTGATAAATCCAACCAAAATTAAAGGATTATTTCAAATGTCTGACACTTATAATGTTTCACATAGTGTTCAATGTCCCCATTGGTAAAGTCACACTATTATAAAATGTGCAATTCATGGAGTTTTTTTTTAAAAAATTCATTTTCAACACAGGATAAATATATATGAATCAAATACTTTCATATCAACTCTTAATATTTTATGTACAAAATTACTTTAAAAAGCTAAAGGTTGTAAAACACATAAAATCCATCACTCATATCTATAATTATCTTAACTTGCATAAAACTGAGTTTTCAGGAATTAAACTAATTTAAGAATTTGTGCAAAAAAAAAGGAAAAGAAGTTAAATCATGGATAAACAAATAATGAGTTCTTAAGTAGCCAATTTCAAAGAATTATAACCACTAAGACTTAAAAAAAAATTTAAAAAAAAAAAAAAAAAACCCGATGATGAAGGGGAAAAAATACATTTTCACTAAAAGATATAATTCTCTAAATTTAATCTAAAACTTTCTTATTAACTAATATTCTATATACACAGGCTTCGAGAAATAAAATTTTAACAAGTTTAACATGTACTTAAAATAAGAAATTAAAATGTCATCAAATTAAATTTAATAATTTTTAAAAATTGTTACCTTTTGCAATGGTATCATTCTCCTTAAGAATATTTTATTTTAATTTAAAGAAAGAAATGACATTAATTTTTAACAGTAAAAAATAATTATTATTAATTTAGAAATCAATAATTTGTGAAAGGTAAAAATCAAAGAAAAATTTCTTTAAATTTTGTAAACATTCCTCCCACAAATTATTCTCAAAACTGTATTACTTCAGAGAAAATATTTTCTTTTAACTTTGAATTATTAATTAAAATCACAAACAGATATATTTTTTTTATTCACAGCTGCCACTGTATTCGATAAATAATAGGTGCGAGTTCTTTTTAAGGAAATGATACCATTGTTATTCGATAGTCATACAATTCAAAGTTTTTTAAAAGTAGTTTTGATCCTATACTGTGAGCCATTCTTACGCAAAAATATATAATAAAGAACTACTAAATTAAGAACCAAAATAACTAAGAGCCATCTCTAAGTGTACCAAGAACTATAAATAAATGCTAGGACCAACCTAAATAAATATGGCAGCTAACACTAGTCGAAGCAGACAATTACCTAATTAGATAAATAAATTAAAATAGGACAACATTTATGTGAAAGATTATTTCCTAACAAATATACTAGAAAAATGCAAAAAATACAATATATATTTTTAATAAAATTAAACCACAAGAATGTCGACAACTTACATATAGGTTATACCACGGTGTGACGTCTTCGATGGGGTGAACCCCACCCCTCTATTCAAGCGAAGTTTTATGGCTTCAAACAGACGTTGGGTGACAAGAGCAGGTGGCCATGGGGTCATTGTTTGTTGTTTGGCCTCGGACAAGCGCAGACATCGGGTCTGGAATTTACAATGGCTAAAGAATGCCGGTGCCTAAAGAATAGGGCTATGAGGCCCAGGTGGCGAGATGAATAGAAATTTCAGAAGTTGGATGAGAATTATGGCACCCTTGGATTCCAGACAGACGAAGAATGTGTTTGTGTTTGCCGCGCAAATGGAAGACGAAAGTGGCCCGGGGACGAGGGCAGACCTTTTTTTTGACCTGCCAATGAGGAAGACGAGGGGCGTGTGGTGGACCCGCCCCTGGTGTTTAAAAGGGGTGAATTTTGAAGAGGGAGAGGAAGAAACTTGGACGGAGAGGTGAAAACTTGGAGAGAGCCCTGGATGGAAACAGAGGGATAGAGCCCTGGAGTGAGACGGACGGAGCCCTGGATGGAAACAGAGAACCATGGAGTAAACTGGAGAGGAGCCCGGAAAAGCAAGGGATTGTCGAGTGCCTTTCGGAATAAGGATTGACCTCCAATGAAAAGGACTGTCCGCCCGGCTTGGCATATTTATTGGACTTTTTAATAACATATGAAGCTATTAAATACTGTTATAATTTTAAAATGAGGCTGTGACAAATTTTCTTGTTTTCTAACTACTGACGACGTTACAACGGTAATGAATAAACGCATGCAATTTCCCCCAGTGTCACGTGATTACCCACTTGGCGCCAGGCGTCGGGAAACCCCCCCCCCCCCTAGCACCTCGGAAGTGACGGGGAAGCGATCTCCGGTAACAGAACTTCCGTCGAAGCTCAGCAGAAGCCCTGGACGGTTTCTTTCCATATGGTGACTGAAATGAAACCGTGTCCCGACCTCTGTCCAAAATCAACTGACGTGGAGAATTGATTGTAACACTGAAACGACCCTCCTCCGTAAATTCTTTCCATTGATGATATATCCAGTTTTTGCACTCCTTAGCATCCCCCTAGGGGGCGTGATATACCTTTGTGTGTGGGGGGCGAGAGCATATTGAAAAGTCGAAACAAAAGATTTAAAATGAGTATTAATTTACTAAAAGGAGGCAAATTAAAATATATTCTGATATAATAAAAAAATTAAATACATATTTACACTGATTAAATATACTTCTAAATGTATCAGTATTGCAAGATGTTTTTGATAGTTAATTTATCAATATACATTAAAAACCAGTTTAATAATTAGTAGTGCTTCCTACATGAGCATGTCGTATACAAAATTTAATACTTATTCTGATAACTTTTAAGGTTTATAATTAAATTCGTATATTGTAGCTTTAGCGTCGAAGTACATTGTTATTGTAGAAGGTGGGGCATGACGATTAAAAATTGGTTTGAGAAACACTGCCTTACACCACTTTAAACGGTGCCGCCCATGGCTCACTTTCAAAGGAATGGGGCGTTCAAAACGGCGGGCGAATAAGCCACCTTCGGGGAGGCATCTGGACACAGTAAACAGCGACACTTGTCGGCCTGTTACTGTGGACCAGGGATAGCGAACCAGTGGCACACGACACAATATTTTGGGCACGCCACTGATCAAAACGGTTTGCATTTTAGTTCAAAATGACAAAGTTCATTAGGAAGTATTGCGAGCAAACGCAGGTGGCCGCGGTAGCCGAGTGGTCAAGGTATTGGATCGTGGCTGCATTGTCACGAGTTTGAGTCCAGTACCCCTAAAGACCCGCCGTGCAGGGGAGCGATGTTCTTTAAATCGGTCGAGAGCTCAAACATCCTCCCGTTGGTGTGGTGTGGTAGTTAGGAGAGGGGGGTGCCAGCTCAGGTGTCGTCCACGTCACTTGACCATGGTTCAAAATGACGTGGTCCGTCGCCAAAAGCCCTCGTGTAGCTGAATAGTGCGACGTTAATATTCACACACTCACTCATGAGAGCAAACGCAAAGTGATCGGTCGCGGTGCATGGGGAATACACTCGTTTGTTACTGACTTGCCTTAGTTACGTCGTGGACTAATTAAAATTGCTAATGATGCAAAGTTTTTCTACGCATAGCGTAGTCAATTTCGTTGACATGACTGTTTTTTAAAGTTCATTTGCGTTATATTTACGATTTTTTGACTGTTATTTAACATGGCTAGTTCAGCAAAAAACGAAAGCACGTGTAACACAGAATTTTAAACGTGTTGGACCGAGAAAGATGGCATGATTAGTACAAGCTACAAAGCGGTGTGTATTCTATGTTCTGTAACAGTGGTATGTAGAACGTCATCTGTACAACGGAATTTTAGAACAAATCATAAATCCTTTTTTCTAAAAAGCGAACCAGGACAAAAAGAATTATTTGCAAGTGTAATTAAAGACAGAAGTCAACGTCTATCATGAATTCTGTTAACAAAATTCGTCATAAGAAAGCGGCAAGTGAGTCAGCTAAAAATGTCATTGTTGGGCCTTTTCAGGAGGAAGAGTTATTGAAGGAAGCTTGGTTAGCATGTGCGTTCTCACGTTTTATAGTAATGATAATTCAGCTCAACAAAGATATTTCACACTATCTAGAAACACAATAAAAAAATCTTAAAACTGACCGGAAATGGGACAGATCAACAAAAAAATGACATTAACTCCGCTCTTTTTATATCGCTATGTTTTAACGAAAGTATTGACGTCAATACATCTGCACGTTTAACTGTTTTTGTTCAATATTGTGTAGGAAGTGTCATTAAGGAAAAATTCATTGCGATAAATATCTTTGCTAACAACTACAAAGGGCACAGATGTTAGTACGCCTGTTAAAAATTTATTTGCTGAGAAAAAAATTAATTTAAAAAATATTGTTTCAGATGGTGCTTGGAATATGGTAAACAAAAAAAAAAAGAGTTTAATTAGTTTATTTTAAACATTTTTTAGCTTTGAAAGCCACTGCCTTGTGTGCTAAGAGTGGTTTAATGTCTCTTGATAATATAATGGTGTTAGTCAAAAAAAATAGTCAGCCTCATATCGTCGCAGGCTTTAAATAAGAGAAAGTTAGATGCTTTGTTGGATGAAGTCAACGGTGTATAATGGCTTATTAATGTTTAATAATGATCGCTGGTACTTCGAAGATTTGGTGACTGCTTGAAAGAAATCAGACTGTTTCTGCAAAATAAGTGGGGAATTGTATAATGCCCACAGTTGTTGCATGTTATGGGACTTTCAAAATTGATGTTTTTTACAGACGCATGTCAATATTTCAATGAATTGAAAGCAAAGCTTCACGGCACAAATAAAACGATTATCGTCATGATGGATATCATTCGCGCTTTTGATGCTGAACTGCATTTTTTCAGAAACGATATTTTTACAAGAAACTACAAGTACTTCCGAAATTTGAAAAGAAATATCAGAGATTTAGATGTACATTCAGACGAAGAATCCAGACGAAATATTGAAGAATTTATTTCCATAATTGATTCTTCAATCAAGGAATTTTCAGCGAGATGTTCTCAGTTCAAAGAATTATCGGAAACCCTCTCAGGTTTATTATGTACCCTGGTGTGACTTCATTTGATAAACTGAACGTGTCCCAATTCGATTGGTTGCAAATTGAAGAATTTGAAATGCAACTGATTGATTTCCAGACTAGTTCAATATGGATTCAAAAATCTATTTGAAACAATGAAAAAGTTGGAAGCGATCGAAATAGAAAGATTATACAAGCAATATAAGTAAAGATGCCAGCAACGAAATTTTGGAAACATGGAATTTGATTCCAGATACATTCAACAGTATGAAGAAGCTGGCTCATACTATTTTAACCATATTTTCATCTATCTATGCCTGCTAGTCGTAATTTTCAGAGATGAATAACATTAAAGACTCGCTCTTAGAAACCGTTAGCCAGATGACTCCAATTTAGCATGCAATTCTGCTAAAAGTAACATTTTACAATCCTAATGTAAGTTATTAGTCATCTAAGCTGCAATAACCATGGTCACAATAATGTTACTTTAATTTGAATTACACCATAACTAAAACATTTACCTTTATACAGTGCAGAATGTATTTTTATCGTAGTTGATAGAGGTTTTAGTATTTAGTTTTATTATTTTCCCGAAAATCACAGATCAAAATTATTTGACGGTATGGCTATACCTCATTAAATCTTTCTTTAGAAAAAATGGCGTGTTGATCCATAAGGGTTCGCCACCCCTTCTGTACATAGTTGATGAGCAATGACGCTTGCTGACTGGTATCGGTCTCTTTTTGTCTGTTCCACTGCAGTTTTTTTCCTTTCTAATAGCTATACTGATGGTTTGGAAGGCTTTTCAAGAGCGCGCGAAACGTCACTTTTGTTGATTCCGAACTCTTCAGCTACATTGGTCAAGCTACGCCCCTCCTCCAGCTTTCCGATCATTCTTCCACGTGTGAAGTCATCCAGGTGATTTCTTCTAGCCATTTTTCACGAAAGAATTCCCTTGCACTTGTAGCGAATATCTTTCATTGCGCCTCTGTTCTTTTGTTTATAGTAGTCTTGAGTTGCATGCACCGACCCTACGTTTTTTGCTCTCACGCCTATGACGCTTTGTTCCTGACATTTGCATACGCATCACCTTTCTATTTTCATTGTACTGATCACAATAACCCTTTTTCTGCAATTTCATCATTATCTTGAAAATTTACATTGTTACTTAAGTTTTGCACACCAGGCACAAAATTGATACAAATTATTCTACAACATTCCAAATTCAAAGTTTGCTCAGGTAAGCGATGCCATGTGGCATGTAGACACATGTTTCACTTGGGTTAGACCTTCTCAAACTACATGTGAGGGAATGAGGAGAGTTATACACAGGACAGAGCCAAGCTTACTTTTGATGAATTAGTCCGAATACTCATGTGAACTCAAAACTATTGTACATTATGAGATGTCTGTGTCCAATATTCATATTTCAAAAAGTGGGGAGTTGTCTGATTTGTTACGTAAACGAACATTCTTCTTGTGTTTATGTATTGTAAATGATGTGAAAAAGTAACATATAAGAATGTCTGGTCCTCTAAGTGCTTCAGAGTTATGTGCCAAGCTGAGAATAAGTTGGTCAGATTGGTTCAAGAAGAGGTTTTTCCGGTTGAGATTCGGAATCCCCAACACCAGAAAATTGTCCTACCTAACAGTAAGCTGAGAAATTAAAATACGACGATAGATGGCGCTGTTCTTGTTTTTATCAAGAAAATTCATTACAGTCCACAAAGTTCGTGTGTGGGGTATGTCTTATTTCTGAGCTATGTGTAATCAAAAACATTTTCGATCTCGGTTCTTACATTAAATTTTATTAAACATTTTAGTTTCAAGATTAAAGTTTCAATACATGATTCAGTTTTTAATCTTTTAAGTTTTGTTTAATACACATTTCAAATGATTTGTTTTCAAGGAGTTACTCCTTCGTTTAATATTGGCCGCGTTAACCAGGTGGTTGTGGTCACAAATCTCGTAGTCGGAATGTCATGGATTGGAATTCTATTTAGCGAACCTTTGTATTTGAATTGAGTAGTTATTTATTTATCCAGTAGGCGTTTTTATTGTATGGTGAGGTACAGTTTAGGGGTTTATTTTTCTGAAATTGCGTATTTCTCATATTAAATCAGTCATAATATTTGGAACCAGTTACGACCCTAAATAATCATTATTTGTAGCTCGAGGCTACATGTGTCTTGTTTTCGCATTTCTTGTTTGTTCGTATCGTCATTCGTGTGCCTCTTGTTCATATATTTTCCTGTTTTTTATAGATTTATCTCTTGAAATGGAAATGTTTTCCACTCACGTGATCATTGATAATTCTCGAGATTTAAGAACGTTCGTGTAAAAGACAGTCTCTACGATCTTTTATAAAATGATTTTTATTTCGTGTACTTCATTCAGAGATTTCCTTCATAAAATATTTGTTGGTGGTTGATCCGGAGGGTCATTCCTGAGAAATTCCATTTTTGCAACGGGTGATGTCCATGCGGTACTGTTAACATTGCAAAACTTGCTAATAACTCCAACAAGTTTAGCTTTTAACATGTACGCTATTTATTTTCAAGGATTTAACTTTAAATGACTACTGAGCCGCTTCCGACTTCACAGCATGAAAAAGTGTTTTATATAAATTTGTGAATTTGTAAATTGTTTATTACTGTTTCTGTATATAATGTTTACATCAGAATTGAAAGTTTTATCACATTTTTATAATCACTCGATCAACGTTTCCCTTATGAAGTACCACTCACTTTAAAATGACATAGAATAACTATTTTTACGAATACTCGGACGATACTAATCAAGAATATTCTTTTAAATCCACTTTTCAAAGATATATGGCAGCACGGGTTCTATGATGAGTTTTTTTTTTCGGTCTGTGCTGTTTTTCGTTGTGTTGTAGCGTCATTACTATACCGTAATAGAGTTATGCTTTTTTCCACTTCTTTTCAGTTTAAATTATTTGTTATGATTTTTTTTATTGTTTTATTTTAATGTTTTCAAAATTTTTTAAACACTTTAAATCTGAGCTTGTGGTTTTTTTTTGTAACATTATATTAATAGAAATATTTATTGTTTACTCAAAAATCAAATTTTAATTTCTTTGTGAGTAACTCAGATTTAAAAATAATAGGAAATTTTCAAGGTGCTATTATTGTTATTATTCCTTAGAATATCTGGAAAAAGGAAGTTTAGTCTTCAAGAGGCTTTGAATTTATTACAGAACCTACCATCAAAAATCACTGATGTACTAACAAATGATTTTTCAGATGAAAAATTCCCAGCAAATAATCTGCTGGAATTTTCATTAGATTCTTAAGATGACGATCGAGAGACTAAACAAGATTCAAGGTGTAGTAGTTCAAGTTTAAAAAATACAGCATTTCCTACCCCAGGATGCAATGCTTTAAAAAACAATCAATTGAAACCTCACTCAGAATGTACAATGTGTAATGCATTTTTGTGTATTAAAGAAAAAAAATTCTTTAAATATCATCAAATTAAGTTTATATGTAAAGGTTTTTATGTGTAAAAAAAGTAAATTTTAAAAATTTAATAATCTTTAATATTTTACAGCACAATTTTTTTTTTAGTGTTCTCTGGTTATTTAGTATTTTTAAGAGTTAAAACTGTGTTAAAAAAGTCATTCGGTCTTTTCGTATTATGAGAATATTTTAGACCTTTGTGGACAGACGGTCCTTTAAAAGTACCAATTTAATTAGCTTTAACGGATTAAATTTCCCAAAGTTGAGTATTTTGTTTATGTATATATCTCTTAATTTTCAATGTAATGATTAAAAAAAAAATATTGCACGAAAAAAATTGCAGAAATCATAATGCGGCAGATAAAGGGTTAAAGGTCTCTATTTTGATTTCTTCTTGTAAAGTCAAATTGAAATTTTTTTGTTAGAATTTTAGATTTGTATATTCTGCGCAGCTTCCCTATTGAAGTAGTTTGATTACAATGTATTTTGCCTTGATTTTTTTTTGCTTTTGATAGGGTAATGGGTTAAATCAATAGCTTTTTTGTAGAATATTTGTAAATCTTATGCATACAATTTTCCTATTAGGAGAACTTTATTTTTCTTTGCAGAAAATGAAAACAAGCCATTTGTCGAGGGAAAAGAGCTTAATATAGGAAGATGCTTGCGAATTGACTTGTTTAAATTAAAAATATGGTGAAGGTGAGGCCTTGAAGTGAGTTATATTTCCAGCTATTATGTTGTGGAATGTGGTTTTTAAAATGGTAATAAATGCGAAATTATATTTTTAAAATGGTGTAGTAATAGTCCTGAGAAGAGCAATTAATTGGTTTCTGTGAATATTTCCTTTCATTGCAAATACATAAAATAATATTTTCTGTCTATTCTTTCTCTGTGTTTTGTTACGAAATCCCCTTTTTCATGAGGAATCGATATTTGTGGATCGATGAGACAACACATCTCCTCGAGATTTGTGTCTCGATGTGGAATAATTGGATGAGTGCGAGTAGGATTGAAGTGACCGAATTATTCTAGAGAAACATTGTGACGATCGAAGCAAACTTTGTATTCAGACCTTAAATCCTTGGCTTTCGTACTGTTCAGTTGGCAAGCTGCCTTGATAATGCTCTGTTTTCAAGTTTAAGAACTAAATAAATTATTAGTTTAATTTGAGTAGTATTGTAACTTTCTGAGATTCAATATTTGCGACCAGACCTTTTAGAAATCCAACTACAACTGGAGGTTTTCCTACAAGAGTGAAACGAGCTGTCGTTTCTTCACTCGAATACGATTTGAACACAAGATGGATTCTGAGCAGGCAAGAGTTTCGTTTTAATGTTCTACGAAAACTATCAAAGCTGAACCAGAATTTATTAGCTTATATATCTATGTATCTGCTTAGACAATGTCCACATACAGAGATCTGTGACAGAGTAAGAAAAGACAGCAAAAACACGAGTATTCATTTTTCCTTTTTATTCTTGCATGTTTCAGGTAAATTCATTGGGTTTTAATACAGTAAGAGAAGAAATCTGAAATACGAGGAATATTTTGCTTAGGGAGTAATTATTCCCGACAAGAATATGCCTGATACCTGAAAAGAAAAATAAAGGAATGGTGAAAAAATTTCGATTATTCAAATTTGGTTATACAAATTCAAATTTAAGAAATATATTTTTTGTTTCTTTTAAAAGTAGAACTAGAGAAATGTCCACTTTATTTCATATTCTTAAAATGTTCTAAAAACAACCAATTAAATGTGACAACACACTAAAATATCCCAATCTGGTTAAATGCAGCGCCGTTACTACCTGAACCAATCTTTAGTAAAAGGGTACGATTGGTCATGTTCACGAACTGGTGACCGCCTTGCACAAATGTTGAAATG
>BMAV01018396.1:388081-410892 GCA_019973955.1 Trichonephila inaurata madagascariensis
AATTGTATGTGTTTCGTTGGACGAACTTTTTCTTTCAAAATACTGTATATTATATAAATAAAATGTGTAATAATGATTTTAATATTTCACGTCTTTATTCATTTTGTTGACCTTTTAAACTGATTTTTCTCAATCTTTTATTTTTAGTAGTGGTCACGTATTTAAAATTTAAAGCTTTTTTTTATTCAATGTAAAATTTTTATATATTTTGAATTAAATATCAATAATATTCCATGTGTTAGGTTCACATAAAAGACAGCAAGCATCACTGAATTAATCATTTTGTTTTATGACTTGTGAATCTGTCATTTTCCATAAAATAGTTCTAACGTTAAAATTCACGGATGGTGTTTTTGTAAATAAAAGTTCATTTTTCTAATTTAATGAAAGGAGTTATTTCCTTAAATTAAACTACTTTCTGCTGAGTTTGAATATTCAATAACGTACTTCTGAGTAACAAACACTAACAGTTTAAGGAATTTTTAATACTTTTTGTAAAGTGAACTGTTTTTAAATTTGGCAGAGATTTCAGTGAAGTCTTGGTTTGCCCTAACACAGGGGTCGGCAACCTGCGGCTCGCGAGCCACATGCGGCTCTTTGGATGTGAAGCTGCGGCTCTTTAGTTCCACATGCAAATATTATTTATTTTATCAAAAAAATTTTAAAAATCGTCTTAAATCTATTGGCGAGGATTAGGCCTTCCGACTTGTCTCATTTGCAACGAAAAACTCGCACATAATAAGAAATCAAATTTAGAGAGACACTTCACTACAAAACACACAGTTTGCTAGTAAATATCCAGCCGGCGAAGAACGAAAAAAACTTGTTCACGAACTCCAAAAACAGTAATCGTTCTATATTAAGAAACTGAAGACGCGCGCGCAATCTTAAAGTAATGTTAATCTGGCAAGCTTCGCGGTATCACTAAAAACTGCAAAAAAGGGCAAACCATTCACAGATGGTGAGTATGTCAAAGATTGCTCCATACGTGCATCTGAAGAACTATACGTGATTTCAAAAACAAACCAGAAATCGTGAAAAACATCAAATATTTGCCACTATCCGCTAAAACAGTACACGACAGAATAGCTAAAATGTGTTCAAATGTAACATATTAGCAGATGGAAGATATTCAACTTTCTTCTGCCTTATCACTTGCAGTAGAGGAGTCTTGCGACATAAAAGACATGGCACAAGTTGCCTTTTTGTCAGGTATATGTCTTCCCAAGAGCCAAAAAAGAACTTCTAGGATTGCTACCGCTCTCCAGACAAACTAGAGAAGAAGATATAGCGAATGCCGAGCAAAAATGCCTTGAAGACAGTAAGATCGATTTAAGTAAAATCGTTTCAATAGCAACTGATGGATCCAGAAGTATGACAAGAGAAAATAAAGGGGCAACATTGATTCTTCAGAGCAAAATGAACCACGAAATTCTTACGTTTCACTGCATAATACACGAAGAAGCGCTTTGTGCCCAAACATTTCCGGCTGAAATAGTTGAGGTCATGAATTTGGTAATCACACAAGATTGTTAACAGCATCTTGTCAAAAGCACTCTACCATCGTCAGTTTAAAGAATTCTTAAACGAAATGGAGACTCAGTATTCCGACCTCCTTCACAATAAAGTGTGATGGCTTTCCAAAGGTAAGGTGTTGAAATGTTTTGCTTTGTGCTTGAATGAAATAAATACACTCCTCAATGAAAAGGCATTAATTACCCTGAATTAGAGAGACGAATGGTTGCAAAAATTTTACTTAATGGTGGATATCATAGCGAAATTAAATGAGCTGTGTGTGTGAATCTCGAACTGCAAGGAAAGGGAAACCCAGCCTATGTTTTGGTAGAAGAATTGGTTTGTTTCGAAGAAAAATTAATTCTATTTGCAGAAGATATTCAGAACGGTAAATTACTTATTTTCAATTTCTAAAGCAATATCGCGATAATACCAGTGCAACTGTTGACACGAATTACTTCAGCACAGTTATAAAAAAAATTAAAGGTGAATTTGCTGACAGATTTGAGCAATTTAAAAACAACAAACCCACTGCAGCATTCATAGTAAATCCTCTCAACACAAATAGTAACGAAATCCACATATAGCCGTTTGGAAGTTATACTGGATCTCTAGAAATGCAATTGATCGATTTGAAAAGTAAAGCTTTGTAGAGTGGAAAATTTACAGAGTTGAAAAGCAAGTTGGAAGAGTTGGAGGTCTAGAAATGTATGTACTTAACGAAACAAAAGTTGACAGCTTTAAAAGAAATGCCGCGAGTTGAGGCACTTATATTCGACGCATGGAATAGTCTTCCAGATTGCTACAGTGAGGTGAAGTTGGCATTTGGAGTGCTGACTATCTTCGGATCGACATATTCGTGCGAGCAAGCGTTCTATTATGTGAATATAATTAAAAGTAAAGTGTGTGTACGAAGCCAACTAACAAATTAAAATTTAGAGTCGTGTATGAAACTTAAAACAAGTTATGAGCCAAATTTATCCAAACTTTCTACAACCATGTAAAGCCAACGCTCCCATTGAATTTGTTTGCTCAAATGTATGTTATTGTTTTTTATTTATTATTTTTAAGTATAAGTTACATTGTTTAGTAAAATTTAAATTTTCTACTTGAATAACCGAGCAAAGCCATCGCTCCCATTGAATTTGTTTGCTCAATTGTTTGTTATTACTAGGTAGTGTTGTAAGTAAATGTTCAATTGTTTTAATTTTTTACTTAAGGTAACAGAGCACCTTCGAAGAAAATTTTTTGAATTAACCTGAATTTTGCCTGTAAATGCATATTTTATGACCTAATGGGTCTCTAAAATTAGAAAAATGCCCAATAAAAGTTTTGTTAGTGTACATTTTTACTGTCAAAGGGGTATTTTATAAAAAAAATAAGCAAAAATAAGACTACGCAAAACATGATAACTGAAAAAAAAATATATATATTGACATTTTGTTAATTGAATAATATAGCATACAAAACCTTTTCTAGGGAATACTCTTATTTTGGTAATATAACTATTATGTGGGAAGTTATTGTGTTTCGAGCTTCTATACGTTGACATTTTCTTTAAAAGCTATTGTAATTTTCACTTTATTGCTATATAAAAAAATTTCTACTCAACACAAAACCTTAAGAAAGGTCTATTCCCTGTATAAGTATTTAAAAAACATAAACATAAAATTTTTATTTCATTCAAGCATAACTTTTTGAGATTGTGTTTTGCGGTAAGAAAAAATGTGAAAAAACTCATTTTGAGAAAACGACAAAAATAACATTAAACTCATCTGATTACAAGAAAAACACTTACTTTCTTATTAAAATACACCAGATATTTAATCCTTTCCCTCTTTAACACCTAAAACACTATTTTTTTTCTTTTTAAGGGCTCTTAAAATTTTTCTGTGTTTCTTTGTTTTGGGGTCTGCGTTATGAATCGATTCACAGATTCTGCATCTATCTAAATGTTTATATACTTTTGAAGAAAATTTTTTGAATTAACCTGAATTTTGCCAGTAAATGCATATTTTATGACCTTATGGGTCTCTAAAATTAGAAAAACACCCAAGAAAAGTTTTATTAGTGTACATTTTTACTGTCAAAGGGGTATTTTATAAAAAAATAAGCAAAAATAAGATTTTACGCAAAATATGATTATTGAAAAATAAATAAATATATTGACATTTTGTAAATTGAATAATATAGCATACAACCTTATCTAGGGAATAGACTCTTATTTTTGGTAATGTAACCATTACGTGGGAAATTATTGTGTTTCGAACTTCTATACGTTGAAATTTTCTTTAAAAGCTATTGTGATTTTTACTTTATTGCTGTATAAAAAAATTTCTACTCAACACAAAATCTTAAGAAAGGTCTATTCCCTGTATAAGTATTTAAAAAACATATATATAAAATTTTTATTTCATTCAAGTATAACTTTTTGAGATATTGTGTTTTGCAGTAAGAAAAAATGTGAAAAAACATTTTGAGAAAACTACAAAAATAACATTAAACTCATCTGATTACAAGAAAAACACTTACTTTCTTATTAAAATGCACCAGATTTATAATTCTCCCCATCTTTTACTTCTAAAACACTATTTTTTTTCTTTTTAAGTGCTCTTAAAATTTTCCTGTGTTTCTTTGTTTTGGGGTCTGCATTATGAATTGATTCACGGATTCTGCATTTATCTAAATGTTTATATCCCCGTAAGGTAAACACTCCAGGATTTTCTATATTCATCTTATTAAAAACCTTTAGACACCCCCTTAATCCTTCATTAAAGTGTATAATAGCATCATACGACCCAAATTTAATTGTTTTGAGCGAAACAAATACTTCCTTCGGTACTTTTTGTCAAACTATTCCATTAAAACACTCATTGGCATTTTGCGTACGTCCATGTAAGCACTTGCTTAATATCTGTTTGACGCATAGTTCTAAATATACTGGTTTAATTTTATTTAAAACATTTGATAAACCAGCATATTTTGTGGAACATTTTGTTCCATTTGCCACCCCCCGCTGAAAATAACACCAACTTTCTTTCCCTATTGGGCATTGACCATGCATCGGTTTCTTATCACTTGTTGCACAGTGATATAACGCAGCAATTACATTTTGCTGCATGGCATTTAAGTTACCGAGATTACTGCGAACAGCAATTCCGTAGTAGTTTTGAAGTCTGTCGATAAAATTATCAGTTAATTTGCCTTTACCACACAGTCCTTTAGTTTTAGTTTTCTCAGACGTGAGCCCACTCTCTTTCGTACATGGCTAATGCACTCAAACTTGGTCACACTGTTTATTCCATAAGTGTCTTTCACACTCATAAAAGCTTTTGAGTCACCATCCCCATAATATTGAGTGTATTGAAGTCTGCGTTTTTTTTTTTTTGATCAAAGAAATATTCGGGAAGCCCCCACAATTTCCATTTTTGATGAAGAGCCTGTGAAGTTACACTGACATATGTAGTCGGCTTTTGATGACTCATATTCAAAGTTTCTTGGCATAGTCTGAAGTCTCTTACATGTAGGACAGTAGGACGATATAACTTCTATGTCTAACACCTTACCAGTATCAACTGATATTGCAGCAACACAGCCATTTATAGATGTATAGCATCTTCACTGCCATGTGCCATTCACCGATATGCCACATTTTACAATATCAGATGAGAGATTTTGTTTTTTCTCCACAATTTCGGTAGCAGCTTTTATCATGGATTCCTCAGCTTCTTCCTGAACCACTTTTAAAAGCTTTTCTTTCTGATTTTTGTAAGCAGTTTTGGTTAGTCGAGGCAAATTTAATGCTGAGCATAATTTAAATGCTCCAGCAAAACCTTTGCCTATCTGCCACATACCAAATACAAGCCTCGTATTTATGACAGATGCATTTACAACTTTTTTTGATGAAGCAAATGCAAAGAAAAAGTCACAAGACTTACATTTTAGTGTAAAATGGGAGCACAATCCATATCTGGAATCCTCAATTCAGCAAAACATTTTGGGCAGCAAAGTTGAGCAAAAGCTTCCACAATAAATTCAAGGTCAACGATTCTGTTACCAAACACAGGACCAGGTATTTCTTCTGCAGTTAAAAAACTCTCATTTCCTAACTTTGAAGAGCTAGCAGTACATTCAGGAACTGCTGAAGTGATGTTATTTTTCGAAGTTTTTGTAAATTTATTTCCATAAAATTGCCGCTAGCGCTTTCTAGCAATACTTTTAACCATTTTTAAGTTAAAATAAAACAGAATAAAACAATCAAATAAACTTTTTTACGCTGTCGGTTCTTTCAAAAAGAAAATCTGACACACATGTAAACAAAGTGAAAACAACAAACTTGCTACCAGGTTTTCAACATAAAGAGGAAAAATGTATTTCCAAATACATTTATATTTATTCTTAAATGTTCCATTTTAATTTCTGACTAAATATTTGTATATTAATTATAATATTTCATGTCATATACCATGAAAGAGAAACGTAAAGAAACAACTCGGGGCACTTCCGGTTAGCAGAAAACCATTTCGGGTCCGAGAAATTTATGATTAAGGAATATTCAGAAAGCTGTAACTCGGCTTCTAATTAAGATAGAAACAAAATTTAAACAAATTTACAAAGATAAAAGATTGAATTTTAATATAAGATCAAAAACAAAAAAATCGATATTTTGACCAAAAATTGAGTTTTAAAGGTGTTTTGTCACCTTAAATAATAAGTAATTATCTAATAATGCCACATATATATTATCTAATTTGTTGTGAAAAATACTACTTACATATGAATAAAAAGATATTTTATCTTATGAATAAATTTATTAGTTTTTTTTTTATCAAAGAACTTTATTTATGCAAGTATTATTTATTGTTGGCAAGGAAAAATTTTGTGGCTCTTTAAAAAACTTTGAAATTTTGTAAATTGTAATTTTTGGCTCTTCCGACTCAAAAGGTTGCCGACCCCTGCCCTAACACCATGTATGTAAGCCCGATTTAAAACAAAAAGTAATTTTAAGGAAATTTAGAAATAAGTTTTTTACAGTTTTTCATTCAGAGAGAATGATATTCGTAAAAAATGTAAATGACACTAGTGCACTAAAAATCCCTGCATTGCAAAGAACACTCCTAAAAATCAAGTAAAACACTTGCTTGAAAATATTAAAATTGGTAAAAGTAATAGGGGGATTTTAAAAGGTTGAAATATATTTTTAAATTACTTGTTTTTATTATAAAAAACGAGTGCATTCATAAGTATGAGTACATGCTCCTCTTATTGAAAAATCGTTTCGAGGCAAAAATTTCAAACTCTAAACAAGGTAAAACAGTCATATATCATTCACATTACTAAGACATATTGCTTAGGATTTTTCAATCTTTTACTTAGATCTTATCTTTACATATGTAATCATCAGTTATATATACCAGGTGGTTGTAATTTAACTTCCCCTATAAATGGCCTCCTACAGCGTGAACGGAATGCAACGAAATTTTGGAAATACTCGAGATGCGCTCACGGAATTTCGAAAAAAAATCTCTTTTCGGGAAAAACACGAAATTTAACTCAATAAACGATTAAAACGGAATACACACACAGAAGCAATATTAACAATTCAGAACAAGAATTGTGAGTAATAAAATGCAAAACCGAGAAAAGCTGTCTGTTGTTGAAGAAAAGATTTGCATGCTTGGGAAGAAGAGGAAGCTTTATGCAAAAGAGGTTAGGGTATAAAACGTTTGCAGACTTTGTCAAGTTTAAGTCGATGTTTCCAGCTGTGACAATGGCGGTCTCTTAAGTTAACGTGCGTTGTTGGTGAAGCTTTTTTGCGAAAACAAGGGGAATGCTTCTGCTACAGTTCGTGAATTTCGTCGTAGAAAGAACCTATGGCCCGGACCTGTCTACTAAAGGTATCTGGGCAATGCTTAAGAGATTCGAAGAGGCCGTAAGCGTATCACACCGGTACTTGTTGACGCACAGACGCTAGAGTCTGGGGGCAACAGCGCGCGCGCAGTTTCTCGACAGACAGGCTATTCTTACAGCACCATCGGAAAAGTACTCAGAAAACATAATGCACTACTTTTCATTCTAAATTTGCCATACCAAGGAGTTGCTTGATCGGGACAAGCCACAACGTCTTTCATTTCAGGTCAATAAGAACTGTTGATCTGTCATGGCCTTGGAATTGCCATGCGGAGCGACGAAGTTCATTTCTGCCTCAGTGGGACAGTCAACACACAGAATTGCCGCATTTACGCTAAGGAAAATCCACAGATCCATAAAGAAATTCCCATACAGTTTCCAAAGGTCACTATCTGGCGTGGATTCATCCTTGGGTCATTCTTAGAATATATCAGTGAACACGGGCTTGTCACATGTTTCGTTACGGGCCGTCGGTACCACGACATGCTGCAGACGTTTGTTGCGCCGCAACTACAGCAAAGATGGGTCCTTGCATCGACCCTTTTCATGCAGGATGGTGCGCCCCCACATATCGATGGGTGCTCCAACATTTCACAGAAGAACGTAATATTAGTCGTTTATTTCCTATTCCATGACCACCACGTTTTCCGGATCTAACTCTGTGTGATTTCTGGTTATGGAACTCCATAGCGCTTCATGTGCGAATCCTCACGACTGATTCGTTACGATCTGCTGTTGAACACACTGTCCATCGCCTTGAAATTTTGCAGGTGAATGAGGGTGTTCACTTGGAGCACCTTTCTCTACATTGTCCTAGACACGATTGACAACTGCTCTTCTGGTGCTATGTTGTCCTTATTTCTACAAACTGAACCGTTTTTTTCTCTCTCTCTCTAAACTTTACTTATTGTGGTGGCTCGAAGACAAGGTGATATGAAACTAGTAAAAAAACGTTAATATTGTTTTATTTCGTTTTGATCGTTTATTGTGTTAAATTTCATGCTTTTCACGAAAAGGCGCCCTCTGGTGGACATTTTGGAACTAATTCTTTTTTTTTTTTTTTCGAAATTCCGTGAACGCATTTTGGGCATAACCTATGTACAAAATTTCTTTGCATTCCACTCACTCGTTTGCGCTGTAGGATGCTGTTTTTAGGAGGTTTAATTATAAGTATCTGGTACTTCCCATAGGTGATCCGCCAAACCCAGGAGCTGCTTGATAAGGACAAGCTTCCAGATGGAAGCCCGCACACAATAGTGGACAGCACATCGAGCATGTTTTGTAAATTTTTGTTGATTAATTATATGTTCTCAAAGCTATGATATGCCACCTAGTAGTGGTATTTGAAACTTGTTTTTCTTCACTCGATAAAATTCCCATCATTTCATTCTGCCATTACTCAATTTTCAAACAAATCCGCTGCACAATTTTTGCTACAGACTACTAGCAAATTTCAAGTTTAATTACGTACACCTGGTATATATATATATATATATATCGATATATATAATGTCAGATTTGAAAAGTTTAGCTTCAAAATTAAGTAAGTAATAAATGAAAATAGCACGAACTTTTTACCATCGCGTAAGGATTTATGGGTAAATAAGCCTATTTAAAGGTGGAGCGAGCGCTGACGAAGGAGAACGAATACTCGAAAAGGCTTAGCTGGTGACTACTCGCCGAATTGTTGTCTATTGTTCTGCTTGGTTGCGTGCCAAAGGGCCACCATGTTGGAATTTATGCGATTGAAGTAAAATAAAGATGTTATTATAGAGATGATGCCCTCCTCATTTTACCAGAAGGCCTGGGCCTTGTCATATACAATATTTCCCTCTATTATGCTTTTCACTAACTTTAGAATTCTTTGGTCCAGTCTTTCAGGACACGCGTTTAATTATTTTAACTTGCCTGTCCGCATGTTGGGGATTTTAATCGTAATCGAATAATAAGACTGCGTCAGTTTTTCTGACAAATCGTGGCTTCTGTCACGCGACCAGTATAAAAAGCAAAAATTCTTTGTCTCCGTTTTAAATATGTGTTACTGCTGCAGCTAGATTTGTGTCGCATCGTCCATTCCCTATTTTGTGGATGTCCTTGTACATTGAAATGTTTGTGTGTCTCAAGATGCCACAAAAAGGACTGCCTTGTCAATCGTTAAAATTATATTCACAATCGCCAAATTATGATAGTCATCCTTACCACTCGAAACGAATATTTCATATAAGACAAATTCCGCTTCTCTAAGCTACAGACTTCGGAATTGCAATACCGAAAAAATAACGTATTATTTTACTGTGTACCGTTGTCTTTGTTTGTGAATTGCACTCTGAATTATTCATTTTTAAATTAAGAAACTTTTCTCACTCATCCCCATTCGAAATTTAGATGAAATAATTGATACATAACTGTTAGGAAAAACTCAAAAATGTAGCTTGCTTTTTGAAAATCTAACATTATAACATTTACATCTTACGTTTGTACAAAATAAACTATTATTGCGTATGGTTATAAAAGATCTATATTATGAATTTCATTCTGAACACTTTATTAGTAAAATTTTATCAAAAATTTCCTAACAATTTGATCCTTGAAAAACAAAAACAATGCTGGTCGCTACTTATTATTTACGCTCTATTGTGTCGCAATCTAAATCAGGCTTCCTTTCTTGTAAGTTTATTTAAAGTTTCATGACATATATTGATTTTGAAGGATAGAATTTTATTTTCATTTTCTTCATACCAACATTAATTTGTTTTTATTCTTTTTTTCAAGTGCATTTAAATTATAAGAGAAAACGTTTATTGAAGTAATTCTTGTGTATATTAATTTAATTATATACGCATATTAAACACAATTAATTGAAAAAAAAGTTTGTTTCGTAATAATTGAATGTGCAATTAAGAATTCAAGATTTCGTTCATAATTATTCTAATTCTTTAATCTAATCTTACGTAAGATACAAAATTCATTTGGGGGAAGAAAAGTCTTTTGCTTCAAATAAAGACGTTTAGTCTAATTATTATAATGTAATGAATTAAATTTCACATTTTGAATTTTAAGAAATAGTAATTAGTTAATCAACGAATTTGGAAACCGTGTAAGATTATTTTAATTTAAATTCTTTTCGCGCTTCAGAGAATTCGAACATTTTTTTAGATATGTAATTAGATTTCCATTTTTGAATTTTTAGATATTTTAAAACAGTCAACTTCTAATAAATGTAAATAGCACAATATTATTAAACTAAAAACTAATCAGTATGAATGATTTGTTTTCAACACCACACACATAAAACATTCTTAAATCAGTATAAAGAGATTTTTGGAATACGAAGTCTGTGTGTACATCATAAATCTTTTTCAATTATCAATCATCTGTCGCGCAACTTAAAGGTTGGTATAATTTTAGTCGTCAATTGCCTTTCAGAAATACACTGCTGGCCATTAAAGTTGAAACACTAATAAAGGAAAGCAAATACAAAATAGATACTTATTGTACTTAAACTGTAAGGTATGAAGACAATAGGAATAAATTTGTAAGTAGTTTGGGGGTTTACAGGAGGGCACAGTTATTAGAAACTGCTGCCAACCCTGGCAGCTAAAACGGCCCTTACCAACACCTCCTAGACACAAGGTCTCGGCGCTGATTTTAGTAGGGAGACATCGTCCATTGCCTACGGAACTTTTATGAAACATTTTTTTGAATACTTTTTGTTATTAAACCAAACATACAAATATGAAATTTAAAAAAAATTAATTAATAATTAAATTTGTGTTTCGTGTACATAAAACATCTAAGAGTAAATATTAGTTTTCCTATTTAAAAATAATAATTGCAAGTATGTGATCATCGATGTATTTACTTTGAATGCATGTCGATGAACATAAACACATTCAATACATTGCAGCAAATTATAAGAAACTTTTGTATTACTATATTTGTTTTTCTTACAAAACTATGCTTATTTCTTAGCTTTTAAATTTATTTTCCTAGTTTTGTTCAGAATAGTCACAAAAAGGGAAATAAAATTAGAAATAGTTTTCAAAATAAAAAACGGCATACAAATTTAACCCATTTTATCCCCCTGTCTTATTTAGAGGACAGCTGAAAAATATTATGTGAAAATCATTGTTTGTAGGATGCCAATATTTTGATAGTTGGAACATGTAGGGATATGTATTAGCTTCTTCTAGCGTGAGTTATGTGTCTCACCCCCTTCCCCTTCCTCTCGAAATTTTGCTTATTCATCGCATTTATGGGTACTGTTTGTATCATGTCTTGGGGGTTGCAGAATTCTTTTTCAGTTTAATATTGGCACTTGGCTGGGCATTTTTTATGTGATATTACTCTTTCGTTATGATCCTGGTGGCTAATTAGAGCGGTATTGTTCTTGGGTAAGTTTTTGCAAATTATTTTTTATAACTGTCCTCTAAATAGGAAAGTGGGACGATACGCATGCAATTGACGCGTTTTCTCTCTCTTTATAACAAAGAGTAAAAAAGAATAATAATAATAATAATTTCGCTTGTAGTGTTTCACCTGTGCTTAGTTATGTCAGTGAAAAGGCTTCTGAAGTTAGAGGAAGCATTAGAATTATTAAATAGTTTAGATTCAGATGAGAGCGATACTGAAATTGCTGTGTTACCAAATATCAATGAATTAACGAACGAAGGGGATGATAATGAAGAAAATACTAGCGATATTATTATAAAAGATGTTCCTGGGTCTTTAAGGGTTAGAAGTGGAGATAGTTTCCAACCTGAACCTCTCACAATCTTTATTGTTTCGACAACAAAGAGCAGAAAAAAAAGCTAAAAGACGTCAGTCATTATGGATAAAAAATAAACCACCGCATTATCAAAATAGGTAACACAGGCTGACTCAACTGCAAGTGACTAGCTCAAGCAGATGGAAACTACTTTGAAAGATAAAACCCCACCAGAGAGCTTTTTATGCAGTTTTATTTCAGTGATGCTTACGATCTCAATGTAAAAGAAACTATGCGATATGCAACAGATGTAACAAACGAACACGATTTCTTGACCAATGCTGATGAAATACGTGTTTTTATAGAAATTTTGCTTCTAGCTGGTTATTATTCAAATACCTGTGGAAGTGATTATTGGTTAGATGCTTAGACCTTGGAATTACTCTAGTGAAAAATGCCTCGTCACGAAACCACTTCCAAAAGTTGAAATCTTATTTACACTTTGTAGACATTAGAACTGTAAATCAGCATGTCCAGGATCGATCCTTTAAAGTAAAATATATATTTGCTATACTAAATAATAATGAAATATGGAGGCTAGTATGAGGGCACAAAGATAAAGTTAACGGGAAGATACCAAATTTAATAAATTCTTACAACAAGCATATGTGTCATGTGGACCTCCACAACTGGTCATTCCATTAAAATTCATAGGAAAAAGTAGTACTGGCCGCTTCACTGGATATGGCTATTGTAAACGCCTGGATAATACATAAAATTCTCAAAAAAGATGAAGTCCGAAGAGCTGTAACAACCGTTTATCTAGAAAAAACTATATACGATACGAACAAAAGGATCTTGACTGGTGCAAAATAAGGTATCCGTAAAGATAGTGTTGATAAGGAAGGAAAACAACGTCGTTGTCCAAGAGAGGACTGCAAAGGAAAACCAAAAGCATCCTGTGACAAATGTTGTAAGGCACGTGCTCTTGCTGTTTGCCCTATTATCCTCGCGAGATGTGGGAGTGAATGAAGAACCAGGCGTTGCCATAATCTTAATATCTTTTTATTAACTTAAACAATATTCAATTATAGCATTAAACCAAGTGAATCTGAGGTGAAGAGACGCACAATACATATTACCAAATAACCACTTTACTGACTAATCTCAATCAATACACAGTTCTTGATAGTTTAATTAGATTTTCTTACCGCTCTATCTTGGGTAAGCAGCAATTCGCTTGCATCCTAACTGACATCGCTTTAACTCGTGTGGAATGGTATCTACCTTTAACTTGAACGCACTGGCACGGATAGATTAAATCCTGGATGCGGGATTTCCTCTCACTTACGTTTTAACACTTGTAATCATAGACCTCGTATATTCACACATGATATGTAAATCATATGTAATTTACAGGAAATAATTTGTGCCGAAGCGTTGACGTCTGTGATTTGCTTCTCAAACGTCATGAAAAGGATTCATTTTTGAAGCGCATTATCACAGTGAGACGAGAAATGAATTGTCTACAACAGGGGTCGTCAAACTATGGCACGCGGTACAATTCTTAGTGGCACTCTGTACTAAACACATTTGTCAATTTTTGAGTGAATGGAAGTTGATAAATTTGTAATGGACCTTATTCGACAAGCATCTTCCGACTCATGGACATCCGTCCACCCGATTTATGAGAAACAGAGATGTTGAGAAAGGATCTACTTCAGTGTGTAATCTCATCTACTTTATTTTAATATACATTTCTCTGTAAACGAATTTTAATAAAAGGAAATTTTTCATTGCTTCTTAGCGTTATGGGAATTTACTTATATTTTTTCCCTCGCGAATTTTTAACACAAACGCCCCTTACGAGATGACCTTTACTTTATAAGAAAAATGCTAAATTCATTCTGAATTTTCTGGTTCGATCCACGGTTATTATTAAGAGGGCCCATCACATGAATTTTTGAAAAACTATCGATTTTCACTTTTTTACATTTTCTACAAATTCAAATATTTCTCTTTAAAATGATATATGATATGATTAAATACTATAATTAGGAGTATTTTTATTATTATTTTTAATAAAGCTACTCCTTGACGCGCATCCAGTGAGCTCTGATAGGAGCACATGCGTTTCCCCCCTTGCGTCAGTTTCTGATGAGTGCGAACCCTTGTGGTGTTCAAGTGGACTGAATTAGGGTTATCAAAGTGTATGGGAACACGTCTTATGGATCTTAAAAGCGAATCAGGGAGAAAAAAGTTAAGTGATGGAAAATGCATAAGCTGTCGTAACCGACTGAACCGACATTTTAATAGAAAAAATTAAAAGGTATTATAATTTTATGGGTATTAGAAATATCATTGATCTACACAACATGAAAACTTCTGTTTGGGCTGTTTATTTTCATCTTCTGTCTTCAAACGAGAGCCATCCACATGGACTGTGTCCCGCGGGTATAAATGCCTAGTAAAAGTTTCAAAAGATAGAAGCTGAATGTAACGAAAGTCACGATGATCATACACACGTGCTATATACAATAATGAATTAAATGAAGCCAATTTTTAGAGATCTAGATGGTCCTATGTTATTAAGAAAATGGTTACATGGAAAGACTCAGAACCCAAAGGAGTCGGTTAATGACACTCTATGGTCAGTGATCTACATTTGGGGAATTTAAAACTAGGGGTAAATATGGCTATTGCACAGTTCAATAGGAGTCATATAACAAAATTAATGATCTTAAAGCATGCTGAAACTGAACGAAGTTATAACCGTGTGTCATGCTTCAAAAAACTATATGCATGTAGGATTCATGTAGCCCAACGAAAGCATCTTAAAATCCCCAAAAAAGGCAAAATTGTTAAAAATAATAGAAAAAAAAAGAGAAAACTAGAGTCTTTTGTTTGAGCAGAGAGTTAAAAAAAGTTTTATATGCTTCTGGAAAGTACTAAAAAAGTAAACGATCAAAAAATTAAATTTTTACTTTAAAGCCGATTTTCTCAAAATGTAATATTTTTTTTCTTTATGTATCTATTTCTCAGAAACAACTTATTATATAATCCTCAAATTTTCAATTAGCAGACTTTTAATGTGTTTACATATTTTAACGGAGGGCATTAGATATATCTAGCAAACCTTTATACATATGACTTTTTTAAGCTAAAGTTTAAAGGAAAAAATTGGCCAATTTTTAAAAAATTCATAATTAATTTAATTTTTAACCAAAAGAGACAAAACCTTTCGTTAAAATGTTATTGATAGTAGGTATAATCTACTATAAAAAATGTATTCATGAGAAATAAGTGAGCAAAAGGTACATAAACTGACGCAATTTAACATGGGCTCCTATGGACGTGCCGGACCTCCTTAATAGTCCTTGCTTTTTTTAAAGTCCGTCATTTTTAGTTTCACAGTTCATTTTTTTGGGATAGCCCCTCTGTATTTATGGGACTCAACATTTGTTTTCACAGTTAATGGGTTTGTGTTAGAGTAGCTTTTTAATATTCAAAGGCGAATTTTAATTTGACGATATTCAAAACTATTATAGAATGGGAATCTGCATTACGTCCCTTTAGAAACTTTGTTCTAAAAAAAAGGCTAAATAAATAGCGTATATATATGTAGAGGGGCTGATACGCACTAAATCAGTCGTAGCTCAATGAAGGTGGAAGTTTAAAGAGTGGGGTGTTAGCTCTGATGTCGTCCTCGTTACTTGTGATCTTGGTTCAATATTATACGGACTGTCACCTATAATCCTCTCCTTTCAAAAGTACTGCATTAATAAAGCATGAATTTTAACATATATTTTAAAAAATAGTATGAATATTCTATAGGAACTGTTGAGATAAATGTAAAATGAAAAAATGATTTATACGAACACAAACTATGTTTTAAGGAAATTAAAAATGTGCAGATGCTATTTATTAAGCTATAGAGGAAGTTTAAAAATTTGCTTTGAAAATAGTTAAGACTTTCAAAATGCCTTTTTTTCCGAAAGGGAACTTTTAATTCTGTAATGTTTAATTTTTTTTTTTTTTTTTTTGAGATTGCGTGAGGTATTGCTTGAAAAAGATATAAACTTTAAAATCCTCCCCTCGGCACTGAGAAGAAAATTATAAACAGGATATGAAGATTTATGTCCACAATTGAGCAAGGCTCTCCATTTTTTTGTCCCCCCCCCCCAAAGAAAGAAGAAAAAGAATTGAAACATTAAAAATATTTTGTGTATCCACGATTCAATTCAAAAAACATTAAATTATTTACATAAAAGGCTCATGTCTAAAGGTGACAAATTCATTGAAGCAATTTCTGCTAATTTTATCGAAAATAAAAAGTTATTGTTGCGGTGAATGCGTGACTCTGAATCGTGACATTGAAATAAATGATTAAAAAAATTCCATGCCAGTTAAATATTTATTGAAGCTGAACACAATTCATTTTTACATAGTCTTTATTCACAGGGTTCCATTTTCCATTCCCTTAAGTATCTGAAAAAAAAACAAAAAAAGTTAGTTCTGGATATATATATATATATTTTTGGCTATCGTTTTTGAGATAATACACATAATATTTATTCTTACACATACGTATATTTGGTATTCCATTATAGTTATAACAGCTATAATGGAATACCAAATATAATATTTGGTTTTCCATTATAGTTATAGCACACATGATCAGCGTTTAATAGGCATATTTAGCTAGCTTCATTTCTCTTGAATGCTTTCGGATCTTTCCCTAATTATTTTGTTCCCCCCAAATCTGTTTATCAAATTAACCAACATTAATGTAATAATTTCATTTTGAAAATCTTCTAAAAAATGAAAAATTAATAAATAGAAATAATAATAATAATAATGAAATATACATAGTGGTTATAATTAAACTTCCCGTATAAGCGGCCTCCAACAACGCAAAAGGGTAAGCGACGGGAATGCAAAGAAATTCTGTATATGGGCTGAACATAAAATTTAACTCAAATTTAACTCATTTAACTTAAATGTTTTTCTCAAAAAGGAATTTTTTTCGAAAATTTCCTAAATTTTTTTTTCGAAATTCCGCGAGTGCATCTCGTATAGAATATATAAAAGTATATAAAATTTTCATATTATATAATTTTATATATAATATAAAATTTATATTATATAAAACTAATATAAAATTTCATATATAACCATATATAAAATTTCTGCATTCCGTTCACCCGTTTACACTGTAAGAGGCTGTTTATAAGGGAAGTTTATAACCATCTGGGGTATAAATTTATGTATATATATACAAAAGTAGAGTTATATAAACCTTATATATATAACATAAACTAATCAGGAGAGTAACAAATATTAGCCACAGTAATGCAATAGCAAAAACACTTAGCCTTAGGAACTAAAATGCAGGTTTAAACATGTTTTTTAACCAGCTAACCTTTACATGTAATTTGCTTATACTACTGTGCCATAGGGAAAGGTGAAATATTATAAATATGCAATTATTACAAAATAAAACACACCAATGCTAATTTAATAATATATAACCGGAAAATTTAACAAACGTTACTAATATATAGAGTTAAAAGTCTTTGTATAAAATACTGCTAAGATAATAAAACTTATCATGTCAACACATCATCTAGTTAATATTTCCCGCCAATACAAAAATAAGTAAAATGAAGTAAAATTAGTAAAATATGATTAAATAAAATTATATATATATATAAATACTTAAAAATCTAAAATAAATTAACAGGAAATTTATTGAAATTAAAAGGAACCCAAAACATACCATGATTCTAGTATAAAATAAATTCTATTTAATTTTATTAAACATGTAATGCTATCTTGTGAGATAATTTAGTAACTGTACAATTAAAATTAATGAGGGAAACATTGTGAAACCTAAAGAAAATATTTTGTCTCATTCAACTTTAAAACCATTAGAAACGTAATTGTGAAGAAAATTAACAGGGTATCCATGTTCAATGCAATGGCTAATAAGTTATTAAAATTTAAAATATTATAGATTTTTCTCTGACAATGATACATCTGAGTCGGTGTTTCTCAAATTTTCAATGCTTTCGAACCAATTTTAAATCATAATTTTCATCACTCCCTCTCCCTGCAATAACAATATATAGAATGTAATAATAATGTACTATGACGTAAGGCTACAATACTACTCTAATTATAAAACGCACAAATTAACAAGATAGTGTTAAATTTTGTACATAATTTTGTATGTGACAAGCCCATGGAAGTCACTAGTAAGTTTTAAACCTGTTCTTAACTTAGTATTGATAAATTAATTTTCGAATACATTGTGCAGTTGCAGTACTGATACATTTATAAGTATATTATATCAATATAAATGTGTCAGAATGTATTTTGTTGAACTTCTTTTCGTTAAATTGATAATTTTCTTAAAAATAATGTTCTGTTTTCGACTTTTCGATCACACGTAGGGCTGTCACGCCTCCCTAGGGAGTGCGCCCCACAGTTTGAGAAACGCTGATCCAAGTAATCAGTTTTAAAAGGATTATGATTGTGGAAGTAATCAGGATGAAAAGTAATATATTGAGCTACAAATGATTTTTTTTAACTAAAAACAACTGAATCGCTGTCAAGAAATGTATGTGTAAAAATGTCAGTTTTTGTAATATATTTATTTTCACAATGTAAATATAAATTAGCCAAACTGTTGCTAGCAGGTCCACCTTGAGAAAAATCTTTAACTTGTTTATAAAGAGTATAATTATATATATATAAAATTAATATAATTTTTTTTTAAAACTAAATCTATGAGAAATTTGGGGAAATTAATAGCAAGATTATAATTACTGTGGCTTTCTAAATTTACCTTAAAAATATATTGTTGATTTCAATGGAATTAAAAAGATCTTCAAAATCAAAACTATACACAGAATAAACGTCTTTATTTTTAAAAAAAATCTGATATCTTAACTATTTTTAATTACAGCTGTATTACTTTGCTAGTTGATAAAATTTTGTAGAATTAATTACCTGCAGTATATAAGGAAATTACACCTGCAGTAGTGATACGTTTTAAAGCTATTTGTGTAACAGTGCGAAATTTAACAGGCATTTTTTTAATAAGTGTTAAAAATATATAGAAGGAAGTTTAATCTTTAGAATACAAGTACTCAATTTTTTATACATAGCAATAATACGATTGCTAATTTCTCTATGAGTCAAATCCAAATTTTTAGATTTATTGAACATACTATTAAAATAAATTATTTACGAATTCTAGGATAATTACCAGGCACTTTGTTAACGTAAACAATAACAAAATTCTTTTGGTAATTCATTAATAATCTTATTTACATCTTTATAAGCAATTTCAAAGTTAGTTTGATAGTTAAATTTCATCAGTTTTTTAATGTATTGTATCAATAATTATATCTTTATCAATTTGTTTTTATAAACAGTATTGCTATTATTAGAAATTGTTAATCTGAAACTGATGCCTTTACACAAGATATCTTAAAATTTTGTTCTTGATTATATTTAAGTTACATGTTACTAAACTCATGTCCATAAATTAAGGATTAGTTAGAGTTACGCGGAAATCGAACTCTAAAATAAATATATCACCCGTAAAAAATGACTACGCACATTTTCAAGAATCGTATCATTGTGGCAGAAAACCACAAAATGACACCGATAGTATGCCACAATGATGGGAGTGCAAGAGGGAGATATAAAAAGAATACAGGCAAAAAAGTAACATTTTTCATAAACACTTTATAAGCCTTTCAGGTCAATAACCACATAGTTATGACTCAAAGGACGCGTTTCGATGATTTTTTACGTGGTAGAATTATCGGCCGTCTGAAATGGGGGCTTTCCCAGTTGGAAGTATCAGGGGACCTTGGAATCGCCCAGAGTGTCATCTCCAAGATTTGGCAACGATTCCAAGATGATGGTAAAGGGAGTAGATATTACAGCACAGGTCACCCCCGAGTCGCAACACTGAATGAGGACCGGTATTTCGCAGTTACTGCCAAAAGAAACAGACGGAGCTCGGCGTCAGACCTGTCTCGTCAGCTTTCTTCAGCCGCTGGTATGACGGTTTCAAGGTAGACCGTGTACAGACGCTTATATATAGGACAGATTGGTCTATATGCTCGTAGACCTGTCATATGTGTTCCACTTACTGCAACTCACTGTTAGTCTGGAGTAGATAGCATGCATTGTGGACACCACAACAGAGGGCTTGTGTGATGTTTTCCGACGAGCTTAGGTTTATTTTGCAATCTGATTCTCGCCGGACTTTCATATGGAGAGCGACAGGTTACCATCTAGAGAACATTATTGAACGACACCGTTTCGGTGGTGTAACATTGCTCGTTTGGCATGGAGAGAAGAATTCTGGGCTCGAGAACTGACCTTCATGTTCAAATTGGAACCATGACAGACCTAATTTATCAGGACGTCATTCTGGAACAACAAGCATGTTTTTTTCGGGACGCCATGGGCGCAGAATTTCTGTTTATGGATGATGACACCCGTCCTCAACGTACAAACATCGTAAGCGGATGCCTTCAATTAGAGGTTATCACCCGTATGGACTGGCCAACATTCTCACCTGACTTTCATCCAGTAGAACATGCAAGGGACATTCTTGGATGACGAGTTGCTGCCCGTCAACCACCTCCTACATGTCTACCCAAGATCAGATCGATAAGTACGGACCGGATAAGCGTTGTACGGACTGTATTGCATCGTCTGGGAGACATACTATGCATAAACCATCATACTAAGCATGTAACATGAACTTTTTTAAATAGGTTTTTTTTTTTTTTTTTTTTGTAATTTGCTCCAGGAGCAAAAATTGCAATTTTTATTAATGATATCAAACATAAAGCATCTTTTTTGTTCTTTACCTTTTGTTTAATAAAGAGGCCTTATAAATCAGTCACATTTGTTTTGTTTCTGATTCTTTATTTGCCTGAACTTGCATTATTCTTAATTTATAGACATGAGTGTACATGGCGATGATAATCATCAATGGAATCATGATAGTCTCTCAATTTATATACAATATTTTATGTTATGAGATAGGTAACTAGTACTGTAATTAAAGATAAATCTGTCCATCTTCATCGAATATATATATATGAATTCATTCTGAATGCGCAGATAAATTTCGCAAAACAACCGAAGAAACACGATTATCAATAAGTATAAAAATAATCGCATTGGATTTTCGTTTCTGACAAAAAATTTGAATTGAACACGTCGTCTGAGGAATTCAATCAAAAACAATGAATTGATGACGTCATTTTCACTCTTCTACAAACGACAAAAGAAAATTGTTTTATCCAACTCCTTAACATAGAAAATCTAACGGTTCCTTTTTTTATTGTCGCCAACAGCAACAACAAACCAGAAACTTATTGAGGAAACGAATCTACATCTCCTTTCTTGTCAACCACCTCAACCTAATTTCTTAGTATAAATGCCCAATGGTAGAGCTTTAGTAGAAAGTAACAGCTTTTCAATCGGTTGGCTTTTTAAATTATTTTTCCTCCACAGAAACTCGCATTTCACTAAGGGCATTTCGTAAAGGAAAATAACTATTGGAGTGAGTGAGTGTCATATTAACACTGTAAAGCAGCATGGGGACTATTGGCGACGGACCTCGTCCTTTAGAAGCATGATCGAGGACAAAACCTGAATTGTCATCCAACACCAACGGAAGGACGCTTAAGCCTGGACCGTTTTAACGTGCAGCTGTCTTCTCTGCACGGCGGGTCATCAGCGGCACTAGGGTTTCAACTCTAGCCACAATTCCGTGGCTTTCACCTCTAGGCTACCACGGCCACCAGAAAATGTGAAATAGAAGGAGGGAATATTTTGACTCTTATGATCGCTTGCAAATGATTTCGTTTAATAACTGAGCACGGCTAAACTCAAAGAGCATTGTTTCTACATTTTGAAATCAGAATTATTTCATGACAACATGGTAACACAAGTTTAAATTCATATTTAAGCATTCAATCCAAATTTAACTTTCGAAAGTTACATCAGAAGAAATAAAGTCAAAAATTCGTTTTCTGTGTTGAGATTACATTGGCTAAATCTGATTTCTAAAAAGGAGAATTCATGACCTTTGCTTATCTTGTCTCACAACGATCTTAAATTCTTTTAGTTCCATGAATCGTTTACAAAAAGGCGGCTGAAATGAAAACTCTAAATCACTTGATTTCTCCCAAGAGCAAACTCGCATTAAGGCGCAAGGTTCTATTATATCAAGCCATTCTTCGCCCCATCATGCTGTACGCTTCTCCCATCTGGGCAGGGGCGGCAGTTACTCACCTGAAAAGATTGCACACTTTTCAAAACATTCAACTGCGTAGAGCAGCAAACGCACCTTGGTTTGTCAGGAACGAAGTCTTGCATAAAGATTTTAATGTTTCGCGCTTCTTGATTTCATCAAAAAACAATCAGAAAATTTCTTCAACCGGTTACCACAGATTTCAAATGAATCTATCAGGGAAATCCTGGCTTACGCGATAATTCTATTCCTAGCTCTTCTAAGAGACCTAGAGCAGTTCTTAATCACTCATATCAACACTTCCCAGCTCTGAAAAGGATGAGAATGTCTTGATACGAATTAAAAAACTATGAGCTTTATTGTTACACTAGTTGTTTTCTTTTG
>BMAV01018396.1:410992-421526 GCA_019973955.1 Trichonephila inaurata madagascariensis
TGTAAGTTTTGATCGCGCGTTGATTTTTTCTCATAGCATTGAAAAAAAAAACACCACATACATTTTGAAAGTAATACTTAATGTGTACATGCTCAACTTACCCACCAAGTGTCCACCTACTCGATCCTCAGGGATCGACGTTTTTGGCATTGGCAAGATCCAGTCTGGATACCTTGCTGGAGTGTTGCTAAGCCGCACTGGATTTTACAAACTCGAAAGCGTCTTTCTCTTTGCCTACAAGCTTGATTGTTACAGCTTTGGTTACCTCTTCCTGGCTGGCAAACATAGATGTCTGGCTTGCATGGTGGGGGTTTTGGTTTTTCACATCCATATCGACCTGGTTCGCATGGTGGGGGCTTTGGTTTTTCGCATCCATATCGACCTGGTTCGCATGGTGGGGGTTTTGGTTTTTCACATCCATATCGACCTAGATCGTCACCTGGTGGCGAGGGGCAAGGTGGCTTTGGTTTTGGACAAGGTTTTGAGTAGCTTCCACTTCCGCAACAGTTCTGGATGCATGGAGCCCGCCATTGCAAAGCTTTCTCTTCTTGTCTTCTGCTTTCATCCGTAAGTCCCTTGGAACACCCAATCACATCACAGAGGTTCTTGGCATTATTCCGCAGCACTAGCGTCGCCAAAGTCAACAGTAACAGAGATACCTGCAGGAAACAAATGCAGTGATATAAACTTTAACTGAATTTTCTTATGAATGAATATTTTCAACGGTTTTGTCATCAAAGCTATTTTTTGAATTGCTTCATAGATCCATGCTATATTGACAACGATAAAATTAGGGACAGTATCATATATTACATGTAAGTGTTCTGGGAGAAGACCCTTTCATTAAAATTGTCGCTTTGAACTTGCACATAGAAAGTAAATTTTTTATGGGAAATAAAAAAAAAAGCTTTGAGTAATAAAATTATAAGACACTTTCTTAAATTTGAACGACATATATATACAGTCGGACCCCGATTCAAGGATTCCCTTTATAAGGAATTTCGTGATTTAACGAATTTTTTCTTTTCCTCGATTAAAATGAAGGTAAAAACCCCCTATTTAATGAACAACAAATCCAGAATTAACGAATTATTTCACCAACCAAAATTTTTTTTATAATAGTTTGGATTAGAAAAAAATTAGATTTCTTTACAAATGACGACTTTTTGCCCGGAAAAAAAAAATACTTTCAGCTAATTTCGACAACAAAGTGTGCATCTCATAATTAGATTTTACCGGGGTAGAGGAGTCATGAATATAAACTACCGCGTGAGTTTTGAATAGGACAGGAAATTTCTTTATCTCATCCCGCTACACAACGCAAGGAATATATTAGGAGATTGTACCATTTGCCCTCTCTTTCTTGACGGATTTATTATATGAACGGTTTTGCAGTAAATTTTGTTTTTGAAAATTTGTGAAGTATGGCAGATTGTCCGAAACGAATGCATAGCGATTTTTATGCAGAAATTGATAATGAAACTTCTATCAACACTGTTAATTTTTCTAATGTTTTAAATTGTTTGGAAACTGGGAAAACTTATATATATATATATATATTTACGCACACACACACACACACACACCAGAATGTAAAGGATGCAGTTTTTTCTTCTCTGCATAGTCGAAAAAGAACTCTTTCGAGTCAGAAATCAAAAAGATTGTCAAACATCTGTTAGTGAGTATTTTAAAATTTTCCACACAATTAACTGGTGCTTAATAAATTGCTTTGTGTATTTTTTTGCTGCTGAATAAAAAAAGTGTGATTTCTAGCTCTATGAATATCTTTTGTCTAGTTAATTATTATGGAATTTACAAAAGATAAGTGCTAAAAGTTCATATTCTTTTGAAACCCGATATTACGAATAACCCTGAATTAAGGAATAAAATGTTCAGTTCTGATGAATTCGTTAACCCCTTACTTCTCGCAACCGTCAATATCACGGGGTGAAATTTCCCTCTCGATTTCTGGGAGGGAGTGTTCAAAAGTAACGCGCTAAAAAGATTAAAACTATGTATTTCTTATGCCCCAAATCATGTTTATTTCTCACCAGATGGCAGTACTGGATTATTAGTAACGTGTTTAGAGATAGTTATTTTATTTTAAACTAGATTTTAGCCCAATCAAATGTATTTATATTAGCAATATGTTTTTATAACCTTAGCTCAATTACTTAGTTCCGCTTTTCGTGAATAAATGTGGTTTGCATTCTGTAAAAAAAAAATTATATTTTTTAATATTATATACGTTACGGAGTTAGTTTGGAAGTGAATCGGATTTTACTTCAAGTGTAAAAAGAGGCCGCGGTAGCCGAGTGTATAGGTATCGGATCGTGGCTGGCTTTGTCACGAGTTCGAGCCCAGTACCACTAAAGACCCACCGTGTAGGGCAGCGATACATGCTAAATCTGTAGAGAGCTGAAACGTCCTCCCGTTGGTGTGGGAGTTAGGAGAGGGGTGCTAACTCAGGTGTCGTCCTCGTCACTTGACCATGGTTCAAAATGACGTGGTCCGTCACCGAAAGCCCTTGTGTTGCTGAACAGTGCGACATTAATATTCAATCACTCACTCACTTAAGTGTAAAGAGATCTAAGAGTGATTCTGAAATAACTGATTGTTTTGAAATTTCGGTTAGTGAACCTGGCAGCATTGATGAAGGTTCTGTTCTGTTACCTATGATATATTGGCCTTTTTATCTCATACTTTAAAATTCATCTCACAAGAAAAAATTACTAATGTGTTTTTACATGGCATAGGTCTAATAAAATTCTCCTTTAATGTTTGAAACATATCTTTTTTTAATTTTTTCTGTTTGCTGAAAAAAACCAACTTTCAGTCATAATAACCCTAAATGTTGGCTTTTCTTAAAAAATTAATTTTTCGTATTTCAAGCTAAAAATTTATTCAAAATTAAAAAATAAATATATATATTTTGAAAATACACTTAGTTTTATATAATTTTCCTAGAATAAGAAAAATCGGCACTTTTAGGACCGTTTTCTTCAAAACTATGCGATCGTTAAGGGATTAAATCGGGATCCGATTGTGAACATGCTTTCTTTGCCGTCGAAATCTGCTGCTTACAAGAAAAGTCTTTCTCCGCGTCCCGAACTAAAAAATCCAAACTAATAAAAAGTTCTTTTTTTTATCTGTTGAAATTCTTCGTCAAATCGGGGTTCATTATTCATTAAATAGGGTTTTTTTTTTGTCTTCATTTTATCCAGGGAAAAGAGAACCTCGTTAAATAGAGTTTCGATACATCGGGATACATATATGTGACAAATCCACACCACCGTCTAAGTTATTTCTGTTAATGCCCGACCCCAAACCTTCTCGCATATCTTTAGCAGAAACCCGGGGATTCCCCTTTTAACCACGTGCACACTCGTTTCTGCTTCGAAAGAAACGAGTACTTTAAAAATGGTTCTGAAAAGAGCTAGTGTGGTAAAGCCGACCATGGTTCCCGATTTGAATATGGCAACCCCTTAGAATAGTTTTGAGAGTCTGCCCGAGAGACAGATCACACTAAGACGGTGTACCGCAATAAAATACATGAGCACATGAGAAATGCTTCTTTCACTCTACTAACTTGAACTTACTAGACTAAGACTACGATGAGTGACTCCCTTTTTATATTTATGTGAAACTATATTTCTCATCATCCACCAAGATGCCACTTGAGAAGCCGTCTAAATCGTGTGTGTATATATAATCTAAAAAAAAAATGATTCGGTGAAAAGGAATTACTACATTAAAATTACATTTGCTTTTCTTATTGTGTCGACTATGTTAAACTTTAAAACAAAATATGCAGCGAATCTTTTTTTCTACTATTTCATATTTCAAATGACGCATTGGTAATTACTATTGCAGACTTATTACATTCTCCGGCAGATGGTCACTTTTTAGTGCGGCATCATATAGGTAGATACCAACTGCCGCTGTGTCATTTTGACGCCTAATTTCCTCACTAGAGAAAGATATCTGAGCTCCCCGATGATGCGAAATTGAAAAGGAATGTAATTTTGCCGAGAACACCCAAGTAAAACAAGCACTCTAGTGATATTAAACATGCCATTTTCTCATACGACATGGACGCTGTCGATTTTCTGCTTTATTGGGCCGAACTCGCAAATTTGGGCACAGAAGGTCAGCGTCTAACCAGCTACGCCACCCAGCCGACTGCGAATATTTTACCTTATTGACTCGAATATCTAAGCCACCATCGATTCTAAGCCGCACCCCCATTCTTAATATGTTTGCAAAAAAAAAAAATGTGTAAATGTTTCATCGAGAGATATCCGATACTTAAGAAATCAATAATTAATTAATGTTACCAGTATTAAAAACTTTTAAATACACAGATGAAATAATTACTAAAACCTCAGTATCAAGTTTCGAAAATGATTTGTTACAGCTGACTTCGGAAAGGGTGCCTGCGTCTCTGTTTTCCCACGCGGTCTATACTCTTTCTTGCCAGCCAATGCATTTGTTTTGCAACATTTTTTTTAAACGAATGTATTTTCGGTGAACGCAAGAGAATTGTTAAAATTGTTGAATATTTATATACAAGAAAAAACTATATTAACTTGCTTACGCCATCGACGTTTCGTGTTTTTCCCGGGTCAAATTTGTTCTGGATATAAAATTCTTTTCATACTTGCTTCATAGCGAACTCTTCTTGATCTTTGATGTTTAGGCGATTATAAAAGAAATACAAAAAACTCCTGAATACGAGCAGACAATAGAGATGGCAAAAAAGATAGATTTTTAAATCGATTCGAATCGTAACCTGATGAATCGATTCACAAAAAAGTCGAAGGTCTAAAAGATCGATTTCTAAAAAATCGATTTTCTTTTCAAGTCTGCACTTACAATGTAAGAATAAGTTCATTTTATGAAAAACAAGACAAATACCATAATAAACGATCTCTTATCAGTAAAATCAGGGGATTTTTTTTAGTACAGGGAATTCGACAATTACAATTATTTTTATTACCCTATCAAAGTATCAGATATAAAAGAAGACATTTATTTTCTAAATGTATTTGTTACATTAAAAAGTTTAGAAAATAGATTATATATAGCTTATAGTTCCCAGTGCTTAGTATTTAAACTTTTTAAGAACGTCTTCTGGGATGGAAGCGTTTCTGCTCATATCTTGCGATGTTGCCGGTCATCGAAAAAAGGAACAGGGGATCCCACGATGCTCATAGCATCATGGCCGTTGAGTGAACGGGATGATGAATAGAGTTTTTTTTTGTTCGTGCCACTAAAGTATAAGATCATACTTCAGGTGCACAACTGCCTGCGATAAATAGTTCGTTTCTTATGGTTTTTACCAAAATAGAAAAATCGAATGTCGATTTTCTAGAATGAAATATCGATTCAGTGCTATATATCGATTGGCTGATTTTTCGATTAATCGATCTCAGATCGTCACCCTTAGCAGACAACGATGTTTATGATGCTGGAGATTAACTGCGGAATGGAAAAAGTCATCGATAGAAGTGGCTCGAATGAACAATCACATTTTTCCTTTTGAAAAGGATGGAAACCCCAAGAACGTGTTTTGCCTTCGATTCTAAGCCAACTCAGGTGTCATCCTCGTCACTTGACCGTGGTTCAAAAGGACAAGGTCCATTGCCAAAAAGCCCTCGATTAGCTAAATTAGTGCGATGTTAATATTCTCTCACTCACTCACAGACTTCCTAGCATTTTTCGTTATAATATACACATGATCCTGATACTAATAAAATTTTTTTAAAGATAACTATTTTTAAGAATACGAACTGAAAACTGGAAGAAATGGTTTATTAAATTGATGCATTTTCTTTATTCTATGACGTTCTTATTTAGATATATGAATCATACTCCATATACAAATCATTGAAATGGATATTTATCTATAATATTATTAAAACGGATATTATATCCAATAGTTACAATCCTTAAAAATTAAATCAAAATTTAAAACAGGAAAAAATGTCATCAACCACCAGTAGACCCCTGGAATATTTAAAGTGGCTTATATAGACCTCCAGGGGTCTATGAAGACCTAAAAGGGGTCTACGTCAGCGAAAAAATAATTTGGGGATCCATGAGTTGTAAATGGGCGTCTATGATAGTTGCTCTCATTAAACCAGATTGTGACTTTAATTTTAAAAGAAAATTTAATCAAGTGGAAACCAGACTTCCCCATTCAACAGATTTATTTACTAAATTGAATGAGGTTAACTTGCAGTTACAAGGGGACAGCATAAGTTTTATTAAAACAATGATCACATTTCAGCCTTTCTTGCCAGAATTAAGTTAAAGGAGTATAATAATGGACGTCGCAAATTTTCCCACTTTCTCAATTGTCACAGACAATCTACCTGGAAAAAGACGCTTTAACCTACGTTCAACATTTAAATGCCCTTTTTTCAGATTTTGAAACTAGTTTTGAGAATGTCTTGTGACTATCTTAATACCACAGTAGGCAATGAATTCACATTAAAAAAAAAGTCCGATTTCGAGAATTCGGCACTAGGAATAGAGAGGCACGAACGAAGATCTTAAAGTAAAGCTTAGAAACAATAATTTAAAAGATATACCTGCTAGTTATTCCATATTATGGAATATCTTGAGAAAGTTTTTAATTGTTTTTCCGATTGAGAAGGAGTTGCCAATCTCCAAAACAAAAAAAGGAAGAAGAAAAGACTGGATACTATTAAACCGAGGAAATATTTAGGGTTAAACCTGACAAGATTGATGTTAAATGTCGAAAATTTGTTATTGCATCCCCAGATTCATACTTCTCACTAAAAGCATTTGTTAGTCACTCGGTAATTTTATGTAATAATTAAATTTTTATTTAATTAATTAACATGTGTTTTCTTAAGTTTTAAATTACTTCACTACAGTTAAAAATATAAATCTTTTAAAGGAAGCAGCTCTATACTTTCTGTCAAAAACACATTTAACCCTCTGGCAGGAACATCCATTTTTTGCCGCAGTGAGGAACAACCGTCTGACAGAAGGATCCGTAAATTTTTTTGAATTTTATTACCTTAAGGTCTGTTTTAAATGTCCTTATAGCTCATAAAATTGAGTATGACTCAAATAAGATGTGTGGGGTTAAATCAAGCACAACAATATATTTTTATCACTAGAATTGCGAATAGTATTTTTATAAAAACTGTTTAAAAATTAATTATATTTTAATGTTAAAGTAAATAAAAATAATAATACCAAACACGAAAAAACTATAGGAATGTTAGTTAAATAGACGATGATAGATAAGAAAAATCGTCATGTACCACTGGGTAGAGTTCCACCGAAGATGTCAAGGCAGCCCACCCCTAATATCACACCACAGCGCCATCTACAGGCATCAAAGCAAATCAATCCCGTCTGAGACGGATGCTCCTGTCAGAGGGTTAAGTTGATGCATTTGCAAAAATTTAATATTAGGTGAGTAGGGGTCTACCCCAAACCAAAAAATTTGTCAAGAGTCGAAAAAGTTTGGGAACCTCTGCTATAGACCCTTTTTAAGCCTTTCAAGAGGTCAGCCCGTAAGGAATCCCTGCCGTCAAATCAGCGTGCTCTAAAAATTGTGCGTTTTAGAAAGCGACCTGAACCAGATAGGGAAGGATATCTTATTGGATACAAACATACGAAGCAGAAATAATCCGTAGAAGAGATGCTCAGCTAATCATGCCACTGGATTTTCTTTGACACAAAAATTCAATCGTTCTTTGGCAGAAAAGAGACAAACAATGAGTCATTTTAAAAACGGGAGAAAACTAGGAAGTGGATCGCAACTAACGAAATTCTTACTCGTCTGACCTACACCTAACCGTGGGCCAACTCGAATCTTTCCTATAGAGTCGAATGTCATCTCGACTGCTCCCAGAAGAAGCTTATGGAGGAAAACTATAGAAACGGCACAGTTTGCAATAACTTTGGGAAATAGACACGGGGTAACTGGAAGAAGAAAGTTATGAAATTATACAAAATAGCTTAATAAAAATAAAAGCGACTTTCTCAACAGCTTGATGCCCTAACTTCTCAGCAGACGAGACTTTTCCAATCCAGCTATTTTAATTTTGTCTTCTATGTCATTTTGACTGTTACCTGCTTAAGAGAGAGTTCTTCGCTATAGCTCTACTAAAGATTTACTTTTAATAGATCTATCCCCTTCCTCCCAAATCAGTAGAAGGAAGGCACATCGTGAGAGATGAAGGGAAGTGCCGGGGGGTTGCTCCAATTCTAACATCCGACCCAAACTAAAAACTTTTCAATGCTGTAGCTCAGTGCAAGAACCATTGCCAAAATATCCTACTGCTGAAATTAAGAGTCCAAGCTTCGTCGTGAAAAAATGTTCCTACCAATAATACGGTGAGAACTTTATTCTGAAATTTCATGCTTACACTAATTATTAAAATGAGCTTTGATTGTTGATGTGTTTAAAAGTCATTTCAACTTTTTTTAACCCTTAATCCTTTAACTACCGCATTATGAATGAATGCAGTTTTTTTTATGCAATAATTTTTTTGGATCACTACATTGAAAATTAAGGGATGTACATAAACAAAAAATACTCAACTTTGGAAATTTAATCCGTTAGAGCTAATGAATTAATTAAAGATATTCAACTGAAAAATTAATTATATACACTATTCACAAAATAAATAGTCAAATCGTTTTCTTAGGTATTCATTAACATACAAAAGAAATAAGACACTTATCTTTTGACATTAACTATTTTTTCGGAACAAAAATGACAGTTTTCGCTATTCGCTGAAAACGCCGTCAACTGAAAACACAATTATGCTATAAAACTATTCGCCTTCCCCACTAAAATACTCATCGTAGAAACCGTACTGCCATATATCTTGGAAGAGTAGATTTCAAATAATATTCCTGCTAAGTATCGTCAGAATATTTGTAAAAATGGTTATTCTATGCAATTTTAAAGTGAGTGGTACTTATAAGTACCTTCGGTAGATAAAGGGTTAAACACATGCTGCAAAATATGGAGAATCTGTTTTTCTTACTTCTGTTGGGCCGGGGGGGGGCACCCCTTGCTCTTATTCTAGAGTGCCCTCTACCTGACGTCTGAAAAAAAAGCAAACGTTGCTGAAAATTACTTAGAGGAGTTTCTTCCCATGGCAGCATTTCTACAAATAAATTACACATTTGCTGCTTTAGAATTCATTTTAATATTTTCCCCGATTCTCAATACAATTTGTCAATGTAGAACAATTTAATACATAAACCTTAAAGCAATCAAATGTTTAACTTTAGATGCAAGTAAAGGAAATTTTTTCAATAGATACTTATAAAAAAAGTAGAAAAGGGGGAGGGGAAAAACAATTTTTGCAGTTACAATTATTTTTTTACTAATTAATACAACTCGGAACAGGAGTCGGGAATTCCCGCCCCCTTCCCCACGTTTTATCCCTGAGAATTAAGAGGAAAATTATTCTTTAGAAGTTAAGACATAGGGTGGGTTCGTAATGGGCAGATTGGTACTCACCTTCATGGCTGTCGCACCCCGTGTTTTGCCTTCTCGGTTCCTTCCTTGTACCTCGCTTTATATGCGGAGACGGGAGCATTGTTCTCCGCATGACGCAAGGTTTTCAGGGAAGCCACGCAAGGTTTCTTCACCAGTGTTACTTAAGGTATCCGACTACTTGCGACAACTGTTTTTTGAAAAAATGGAGTTATGGGGATTTTTTTGCGATTTTTAGATTTATTTAGTATATTTTTTAAGAAAAAAAATCCAAAAATTAAAAACGGGAAAAAAATATTATTATTAAAATGGGAAAAAACTGGTGAAAATGTGCAAAAAATGACATAAACGGGGCCCGCTCTGTACAAAAATTTATGAACAAATTCATAATTTTTCTGTTTTAATGTGTTACTTTGTTATTCTTGTTTGAAATGACCTTCAGGAAAAGAGATATTTAAATTTTCACAAAAACTAGAGAACTTTATCTTAGTGATTATATAAATTGCTTGTGATTATATTCACATTAGAGACTGTAAATTTTGAAATAAAATAGTGATCGATAAATATGAAGGTCAAAATACTTCTATTGTTATACAGAACATACACGAAACATTTCAGCAAATTATTTTCAAAACTTTTTGAGCCATCACTGTCCCCGTTAGAGCTTTTCGAAGAAAGCACATTTCGAGTCAAACGCATTTTATTGTTTGACATCTTGTGTAAAGTTATGGCATCTGCTTTTACTAATACACTTGTAGTTTTTGTTCAAGAAAATGGAAAATAAAAAACTTTGTATTTTTATTATGCTAATAAACTGGCCTATAAAATAAAATCATAAAAATCGTGATTTTAGGGGAGTCGAATACCTTAAGGAGTTGTTGCGTCCTCTGCCGAGAGAGCTTCCATGCTTACGGGCATCAGTTGTAAGAAAGAATGGACCATTGCAAGTGCAAGAATGGATGATTTCAAATGATTAATGTACACATCCTCTTTATTAATAAAATTTTACTAATGAAAACAATTTTTTTCTTCATG
>BMAV01018396.1:421926-457261 GCA_019973955.1 Trichonephila inaurata madagascariensis
GAAAAAAAAAAAAGCATGATTTGTCTGCATAGTTGTAACAATGCAAACCTGGTTTGGCTAGTTTGGCTGAAAAACAGGTTTTCGACGCCAAATTTGTCTTTGTTTCAACAGTTACATTGTTACAACAATAGAGACGAATCTAAGTTGGCGTCAAAAACCAGTAATTAATTAAATTAAATTAAATTAATGAATTAATATTTGCAAAACTGTATTAACATCAAGTGTCATCCACTACAAGTTTAAGAACAATTATTTGAACTTGATTGGATGAATAAAAAAAATTGAATTGATTGAAAACTTGAACAAGATAAATAAATATATAGAGAGAGTGAGCTAATAGTAGGAGTTGAAAAATAAAAAATAGTATGCACGTTCTAATATACACTCTGTTTTACACGGCGGGTGAGTGAGTGAGAGTTATATTTACGTCACACTACAAAGAAACACGAGGGCTATTGGCGATGAACTTCGTCATTTTGAATCTTGGTCAAGTGCCGAGGTTGACACACACACACCTAAACTAGCACCCGTCTCTCCTACTATAACACCACATCAATGGGAGGAAGTTTGAGCCTAGGCAGATTTAGCGTGTAACTACCCCTTCTGCATGGCGAAACTTTAGTGGCACCAGGGCTTGGACTTACAACATTCAGGCCTTTAGTTCGTGACCATAATTACTGGGCTACCGTGGCCACTATACGGTAGGTACTTTCCTCAGAAATTTTCTTGCTAAGGAAGATAAGGACTCTATAACAAAATTGGAAATACGTTTCGGGTTATCACAGAAAAACATGCAAAACGAAATAAAGAATTACATGTAGTTTCACACACAAAATCGTGTAAAAAAAAATGCCGAAAACTGTAAAAGTTTTGATATGTGCGTTTGAATATGATTCTTTTTCTAATTAAATATATATTTAGATGTAGACTTAATTTTGATGTTGGGTTCCATTTTTGTTGTATATTTGACATTATAATTGGTCCAAGTTATCTGTGTGATTATGTAGGGACAATGTTCTCCTGTCCTTAGAAAAAACTTGCAGAAAATGTCTATATTTTTAAAAAAAAACAGTCTATATTTAGAAAAAAAGTGTTGGATGGATATTAAGTTGCATCTAAAACCATCGAACAGGTACTTGCTTTCAGCAAACCAGAAGACGAGTTCATCAAAAATAGCGATACTAGGTAAATAGGAGGCAAACACTTTTTGACATATTAAAAAAAAAACGTTCGCGGTACGACAACGTTTACTGTTGCACGGTTACAGCAAGCATGTTGTTCATTTTTCATGAGGTAACATTCAAAAATATATTTGCGGTGACTAATTATTTTTCAATGAAAGTCCAGTGGTGACTTGATTTTTTATGGGGAAAGTGTCCAGAATAAAATCGCCCCCCCCCCCACCATAAATTAAATTGTAGAGGAAGCCAATCTTTGACATTACTTTGGTCAAGAAGTGTGAGAAACTGGACAAAAGGTTCTCTCGTGAGAGCTCCGACATCTAATTCCACCCTGTGAAAGGTGACAAGGGCTCAATGATTGGATGTTGCTTACTACAAGGGTAAATTATGTAAGCGAAGAAATATGTAAAATTGTGCAAATACGAGAAAGCGCTCATGTTTCGCAGTTTTATTGTTAAAAAAAATGCGAAAATCCCTCGTATTGCTTTAATTACAAGCAATTTAGAGAAAACACGCGTACATGTGTTGCACTATGTACATTTAACTCAAAAAACTAGATTGTGCTGCGATTCCGAATTCATTCACAAGGGACGGTATTGCAGTCTAAACTTCAAATCGGTGACATGTATAGGAAGCGGGTACTAATTTTCTTAATTGATTCAGGTATTGATATTCCCTGTATTTCTGCACCCAAATTTGAGAAAATAGCACTAAATCCTTCACTTAAACTCCAGTAAAATAAAAAAAAAAGATTAATAAAACTAGTAATTTAAGTTTTGAGCTTAAGCGAAATTCGAAAAGTGCCAAGCCCATGTATCCATTTCAAGAAAAAGCTAGTTTTTTTTTGCATAATTTGGTTTCTTTGTGGACTGAAGGTCTCTCTGACATGTTCACAAAGTTTGGTGGCCTGGAGGCAGCTTAGAGAACGAGATGTAACCAATTAAAAGACTGTTTCAGGAATTACTACTTGTAACGACACCTCTTCGACGATTTCCTGAATTAACTAATTCCTCAATTCACAACAAAATTGTTAAGCATGACACTGCTCATTTTATAGAAACTACAGAACAATCGGTCCGAGCTAAAGTTAAAAAGACTTTGACCCGAAGTCTATCATCAAACAAAAAAAGAGTTCAAATATATGATGGAACAGGGAATTTTTGTAGTCTTAAAAAAGCAATTGGTTATTTCTTTTATTTGTAAAGAAACAGCCTACCATTATAGACCAGCTGGTGATTATAGAGCACTTATTAATGCATATCCGTTACCCATATTCAAGATTTTGGCTAATTACTAATTAATAAAGCTACATTCTCAAAATTAGACACTCATCCTCCATTCCAATTCACGAAGATGATATTCCGAAAACATTGATAGTCTGGATTATTTGTGAATTTCCATGTTTAAATTTTGGTTTAAAAAATGCCTCTCATTCGTTTTTACGATTCATGCATGAGATTTTACAAAAGACTACATTTTGTTCTCCCTATCTAGATCATATTTTTATTTTCTCGGATAACGAGCAATACATAACTCAAGTACTTAAACTTAATGATTTATGGCCTTAAGCCAAGCGTTTGGAAATGTATTCCTGGTGTTCCAGAAATATATAGAATTTTTATAGTACGTATAGTATTAAAACTGGAACAAAAATCCTCCATTTCATAAAATAAAAACAATTTTTAGTTAAAAAAAACAACAACCCAAAACACTATAAGAGAATTGAATCAGATCTTAGGAATGCTGAATTTTTATCGCATGTTCTTGCCGCCCACACTCCAGCATTATTTAGAATTTTTTAAAAAAAATGATAAAGTGAAAACCAAAATTTCAGTGAGACGAAATAGTTGCAGATTTGGGAAAATGTGAGCAAGAATTAGGAAGTGCAGCCATCTCAGACAAATGCAACGCTTCTATTGCAACTTACAAGATTCGAACCCTTCACCTTCTGTTCTAGAAAATGCATTTACTTTTTGTGCTCATGACAGCCATTAAAAGATTTCAGATGCATGTTAGAACGTAATAAGACATTCACATTGGCTTTTAAACAAAAGTCAGAGAAATGTTCTCCGAGACAAGATCGACGACTTGATCCCATTTCCAATTCATAACAAATATTAAATACATTAAGGCTGTTAAAGAATAGGACCCAAATTGGGACTATTTTTTCAGATATAAAAGTACTCAAACATTAATGCTATAGTCTGGCCCCACTATCAGGTAGAGAATTACATATTTTATCATGCTACACATTTTTATCCGAGTTGAAACATTTTTTCTTTTATAAAATGTGTTTCACATTTTTTATCCTATACCGTAATGCTAAATGAGTTATCCCTTTACATGTTGGAAAGAAATACGAATTATTTATTAAATATTTTCAAATTTTAAGAACACTACATTTGAAACAAATCCATGATATTTTTTGTCTGAAAATATGCTCCACGTTAAGTTTACACTTTTGTGCATACAGCGAAAACAGCCTTAAAGTCACTGAAAATGTTGTTGCCGATTCTTTGTTGTTTATGAACGAAATTACAATGCGCCATGTGCAATAGATTATAATGAAAGTGTATCAGCTGAAACAAAAAATAGCGAAAATTAATGTATTAAATTTTGATCATTTGTTAAAATTTCTAATTGTGATTAAAAATAATATTAAAATGTATGAAATGATACTATGCGTCCATATATACCCGCAAAATTTAGTTCTCACATTTCAATTAAATTAATTCGCTATGTGTAGCTTAACATAAACAGTCTGGTTTCGACAATGAATTTCTTTTCTTGTCGATGCTCTAAAGCGCACAAGTATACGACTGAAAAAATTCAGTGACACAATCGACACGTTTTTATCACGTCCATATAGATAGAATCGATCTGCTTCCACATTCAGAAGCTCTGCACGACTTTCACTGAGGATTTCACCAGATGTACAGAAACAACACCTCTTCCTGGCATTCAGGATACTGCAGTATAGCAGAGATATTTTATTCCATTTAGAATGCTGCTTTTGGTTTTCCCACTCCAATAACAACCAACGGATCAAATTTCGAATCCTACCCATTAAAGCTCTTGTCAGAGCATAGGAGTGCAGTGAATACGCACAACTGTGTACCACCCCCAATAGCAATTGAAGAATTTCATTGACCACTAAAGGCAGCAATTATGAGCCACGCAACTGGAAATGTTCAGAAACTCTTTCAATTCTTCTCAGTTTTCGAGCAGCCCTTGAGGGCAACTTAGGTACTTTCAAATCTTCAACTCATGCTAGGTTACTTTTTGTATTCAAATATCTACAAAAATTGCTGATGCAATTCAAGAGTCACCTTTCAGTAGTTTTCTTTTTCTACTTATATCCTATGCTCAGGGTTCCTTTATTAGTTTTCAATATGTCTGTGGGTTTTTGAGTACATACTTGTATATTTATTATCGGCTTGATTTTGTATAAATATGTATGTGTAGGGATGTTTTTAAGTAGATGTGGTTATTTTGTTTTAAATCATGGTACTGAATTTTTGTTCATTCCTTCTTCTGTAGAAACTTGTCGATGTAAATAAAGCGTACTTTGTATGTACCATACTATTTTCATTTGATTTATTCTATGGGAATACGGAAAATCAAAAAATAATGTTAATGTTAAATATAATCCCAATGGAAGCCCAGTGGCTGAGTGGTTAGTGCATTGCGCTTTCACGCCACAGGTCCGAGGCTCAAACCCCGAGCTGGGTAAGGTTGACTCAGCCTTTCATGTTTTCAATGGGTCAATAAATGAGTACCAAGCTTGCTTGGGAACTTAACACTGGGTTCTTTTGTGTCAGACTGTCCACCTGACCGGAACATCTGCTCATACACCTCAGGGCCCAAGGTCGTGTATTGGGCACAGTAGGCCTTGGCCTTCATGGGCTGTCGCGCTACTGAGTTAAGTTATAATCAATGTCCTCTGTATTCAAATAAAGTGCTGTTGGTGTACAGATCCTCTAACAAAAAGAGAAAAAAATACCTAGTAATAAACTTAATAAAGTGAGTCCGCAAGGTAAGCTTGAATCTATCTCAACCCGCATTTATACATAATTTGGCCATTATTTCTCACATAGAAAAGAGTGCACTGGCAACAGAGACTCAGCCAAAACTCTCTCACACGTGTTCTATGGCCGTGGTAGCCTAGTGGTCAAGGTATCGGATCGTAACTGGCTTGTCATGAGTTCGAGCCCAGCACCACTAAAGACGCGCCGTATAGGGGAGCGATGCACGTTAAATTTGTTGAGAGCTCAAACGGTCTCCCGTTGGTGTGTTGTGGTAGTTAGGAGAGTGGTGCTAGCTCAGGTGTCGTCCTCGTCACTTGACCATAGTTCAAAATTACGAAGCCCTGGTGTAGCTGAATAGTGCGACATTAATATTCACTCACTCAGAAATGTTCTGGTCACCGTGTGCTAATTATTTCGTAAAATCACAATCGTGCAGTGGACTGGGCTTACTTCCAGTTATTTTCCTACGGCAGGGGTGGCCAACCCACGGCATGCAATGACTTATTGAAAAATTATAAAAGATAATAATAAATAACATTTTGTGTTTTACAGTTTCATTGAATGGGTTGTTGTCTTCCGCCCCCCCCCCCCCCGTTGAAATTTGGATCAACATGTTAGTGAATAAAGGTTTTCTATTATGAACATAAAATCAAAATATCGCTCGCTTAAAACTAGCTGATATGCACGAAAAACAACCTAATTTTGTTCGCATTTTCAAGAGCTAATTCAAATATAGATGATATGGTACAAAAAAAATAAATAAATAAATAAATTCAAATTTAATTATTGATTATTTAATAATTATTTAGAATTAAATGTTTCAAGTTACTCATTCTTTTTACACCTAACATAACTGATTGAACCTGCAAAAAGTTTATTAACAATGAAAAAAAAAAATTAAGTGTTTGTATTTTTGTCTTAATTATTATATTACTTTTAAATTTCCACTACTTATAGACTTTCATTAAAAAAATGCGCTATTTATGCGCTCAAATCCCATGCTGTTGCTGTTGTCTTCTCCTTCCCGAAGGGAAGGAAGAGAAGTTGCCAGAGCTTGTGAGACAGATTGGACTTTTAGATTTACGCCTGTCATTGACCGTAGCTTTGAACACCTTACAGGTGACAGTACGATTCAGCTCGGTTCCCGCCAATTTAGAGGAAGAATATTCTGGGAAGGTCAAGGCCTCCCACCTATCTTCTCCTTCCATCACCTCACGGGATCACTTGCGGCTCGACGGCTATTTAGAGTACCCCCATGCCACGAAAGGCATTATACATTTACAAACAACCATGCCTTCTCTGGAATTCGAACCCAATCCCTACGGTACGGCACTTAGCTTTGCTAACACCTCTACTTGATGGGTGATTCCGACAAATCCCATAAAAAGCTTATAAGTAATATATTTTTTCACCTTTTCCATCTTTTTTGTTTGTTAGTAATGACACGCATAATTTTTTTGTCAGATAGTGTCACTCTTCCCCCCTCGTCCTACGGAGCACCGACAATCACTAGGTTTCTCGCATGAAAATGTCCAGAAAAAGTGTGCTGAAGTCAACCTTTGATAAGAGGATCAGATCTCTGAATGACATTTCCTCCGGGATGACGCTGAAGAATGATCTCGACAATGTTCAATACGAAGAGTTGGTCTCCCTATGAAAGCACGACACAAACGACTTTTCAAGAGAGACAAAAAGGAAAAACATTGCCTTTAAGATAAACTTCATTTTTAGACAAGCGACTTTCCATTTTTTGATTTGTATCTACAGTAGGACATTGAACTAGACTAATTAGCGAATCACAAATACCAATTCTAAGAGGGCCTTAAAATTCTAGAATGAGCTTTGCTCTTGTATATCCAGTCAAGTGTCAGTGCAAAAATGGACTGCAGGCAGCCACAAAAGTGACAGCTCGGAACAAGCGCGAGGTAGCATCTTCAAGTGGCATTGAACCAGATATCTACATGAAGATCCACATTCTTGACTTGGAAGAATAATTTTTCTATGAACACATTTCGGATGGATTGATTTGGTTTTTTATTAATGTGAAGCAACGCCAGTGCTACTGGCTCTGGACCTCGTCACTTTGAGCCTTGGTCACACCTGAGCTAGCACCGCCCATTCTAAGCTTTCCTACCACGCCAACATAAGGACTGTGAGCCATGACAAGTTGAAGGGCTGCGTGGAAAATGTTCAGTAGCACTAGGACTCGAACTCGTGACTCGCCGGACACGAGTCCATGACCTTGACCACTCAGCTGTCAAGATCATATGCAAATTTTGGAATTTTCATGCATCTTATATTCAATATATGCAAATAAAAAAATTTAAAAATGTTCCTCTGTGTTTAAATTAAATTTTTCCTTGTTCGGAAAACTAATTTTTAGAGCTATAGAGTGTAGTCTCGGTTTACGTATTTTCCACTTGAAACTTTTTTAAGTGGTCACTATTTGTCATCTAAAAAATTATTATTTTTAAATGTGTTGCAAATAATTTATTTTATAATTACTTATGAAGTTTCAGGATATTTTTTAATGTCACTCACTAAAACAGGTTTAAGTGTATATTTAATTTTATTCTCCATTTCGCATTTTTTATACGCTTGGTGTTCTGTTCTAGAATTGGTTGTCGAGTTGACCATGCAATAAAGACATTCAACCAATAATATTTGACCGAATAAATATTTTTTAAATTGAAAAGATATTTGTATTAGATCCCAGGGTATTGCCGATTTATATTCAGATAAATCAATGATGCCCTACCACAAAAAGTCTAGTGCTGCATTTATTTTATAAAACTTTAAATTTACACTGTGTTCTTATTTTATTTTCATTGATATATGACTAGAGTTCTGCAAGCAACGCTTTTACCTCGATTCTCTAATTTGTGGAATGTGTTCAAGATTTTGATTGATCGGGTCCTCAAGCTCAATGTGTTGTACTTTTAATACAAAAAACTATCAACTGTCTTTTTTTTAAAAGAAATTTCATAACGTATATGTATGTGAATTTTTATACGTTTGATTACAGGAATATTACTTATTTTTATTTATAAATAATAATAAATGAAAATAACGTAAGATGAATTGTTTCTCTTTATTAAGAGTAGATAAAATTTGGAGAAATGCTAAAATATAAATAATTAAAATAAAATAAATAATTGCAATATCTTCAAATAATTTATGTAATTGCTGTCTTTCACTGATTAATTATTAAATGTAATTGATGTTTGCAAACACGAAGCGTATATACAAGATCCATAAAACACTCATTTGCCCTTTCCTGCTTTTTTTTTTATGAAATAAGATATTTTGTAGTTTTTCTCCACTAAATGATTGATTCCCCATCTTTTCTTAATATTATTTCGCTAAGTAAGTAATACTCGAAAAAATTCTGGATAATTTCGAGAACATTGATTTTGAAACTAATCGAGGAGACCTTAAGAAATGTTTTAAATAGTGCAACCGATATTTATCTTTACTTCGAATTAGAAATTTCTTCGTTTCATGCATTGCGCAAAAAATTGTCCCGAATATTCATTAGTGCTTTAAGAAAAGCTCTAAGAGGCATTGTTCAGCATTAAAGAAGTTGCACACTGAAGGAAGTCCGAAAATATTTCTTTCTTAATGTTCCTACGAAGTAACTTGAAACTGGTGAAATGCACATTCCTAGTAGAAACAAAGCAACAAAATGTCGACAACCATTTCGTGTAATGCGCAATTCGATGCGGTTCATTGGTCAATTCCGTTTTGAATGAACTCCAACTTCGGCAAAATAATTTCTAAATCGAAAATATTTTGAAACAATGCGCCACTCTCGATTGTTTTTTTTTTATGTCGGTACAAATTCATCAGAAAGAAAATATTTTTACATGTTCATATGAAATATATTATGCAATAAACATTTTTGTCTTTCTGCAAATTGAATGGAGAGAAATTCAGTTCACGCCAATGCCCAATCTATTCCCCCCTCCCCCCAAAAGTTCCAGGTTAAGGTCTTTGAAACGTTAAAATATTAAAATTTTCACTCATGTGTGTGTGTGTGTGTGCCCTACAAAATTCCATTCCATATTAAAATGCTTTTTCAAAACCTTGTTTACAAATCCGAAATTCACAGGGATTTTAGCGATACTTATTAGATGAGTTTCCTAATAAGAAATAACCATATTCAGCAAATGGGTAGCTCAGCAAACGTTAACTTATGGTGTCTTTTTTTTTTTGAATCTTTGTTTTCTATTTTAGATCCAGCATTTATAAATATTTATACATGAAAAAAATTTTGGATTGTTGTGGATTTTCAGCTTAAGCCCTAATTATTTTATCCGTTGAAGTTCATCTTTTAAGGCTGTTTTCGGCTAATGTTAAAGAATAGGACTCAAATGATGAATATTTTTTCAAATATAAAAATACTCAAACATTAATATTATATTCTGGTCTCACTATCCTGTAGAGAATCACTTATTTTCTCATACTACTCATTTTTATACGAGTTGACTCATTTTTTCTTTTATAAAATGTTTCGCATTTTTTCTCCAATACTATAATGCTAAATGAGCTATCCTTTTACATATTAAATGAAAAAAATTATTTATGAAATATTCTAAAATTTTAAACACACATTATACTATAAACAAATGCATGAAATACAATGTCACATATTTCTATAAAAATTGAAGCATTTTTTCTGTCCAAAAATGTGCTCCGAGCTAAGGTCACGCTCTTATGGCGAAAACAGCCTTAAAACGAGAAGTGCTACATTCGGTAGTTCATTACAAATAGAAAAAAACAAATTTATACGTACATAAGCATTCGGGTGCCCTCTAGCGGTTACAATTAGAAAGTTCGTTAGGGAATTCTAAACAGGCCCCTGGCACGGACAAAACTATGCGTTCCTTTAAAAATGACGGGATAGGATTTATAAAAATAACTGTCAACCATATTTTTGAATACAGTATCGTACTTTTCTGGATCTTATTTTAACATATTTAGCTTCATAACTAACATTTTTGTATAAATCGAAAAAGTGTAAAACTGGGGGTTTTACGGAATTCTTTAGATGCTCAGTGGAGGGCATGAGTGAGTGAGGGAATATTAACGTCGCACTGTTCAAATACACGAGGGCTTTTGGCGACGGACCTCGTCATTTTGAACCATGGTCAGGTAACGAGAACGACACCTGCGCTGGCACCCCCCTCTTCTAACTACCACACCACACCAAAGGGAGGACGTTTGAGCTGTCGACAGATTTAACGTGCATCGCTTCCCTACACGGCGGGTCTTTAGTGGTATTGGGCTCGAACTCGTTACATGTCAGCCACGATCCGATACCTTGACCACTCAGTGGAGGGCAGAAGGAATGGACCAGTGTGTTCACCTTGTGCTTCAGAATCTATCGGAATTGAAAAACATTTCTTGAAAATGATCCCAAAACTGTAAGGACGTGAGAGCACTGGCGCACACAAGGGGTGGGGGGTGTCGCAGGGGTCCGGCCCCCCCCCCCTATAGTCCTTGATTTTTTTTTTTCGATTGGTTATAATCCTATGTATATATTACATAAAATTTACTTATGTATTTGTTATTAAAAATTAATTTTATTAATTAATGCTAATTATTTATTCGATAATTAATTTTGTATTGTTTTTGTTCCCGAAAATGGACAAAATTAAAAGAATATGTTGGGTGGCGTATTGGAGCATGATACCAAAATGGTGGACTTTTGCCCCCTTTTTGCGTGTGAGCATTGTAATTTGCAGGGAATGTGTTTTCTTCCAGCGTCCATGTAGAGGAGATGTCGAAAACATTTGAAATCAGGGGTCAACGTCGTTGTGGTGTTCTACCATAGAATCCAGGGAGCCGCACAGAAGCAAATATTTGAAACAATTCAACTGATGTAAAGTTAGGAAACAGAGGACAGGAAGAGAGTTTTAGATTTTTTTTCTTTTACGTATTAGTTTTGTATTATTTTTTAAAAAATATTTATCAACATAAAAGTTAAGGATATTCCTTCAACATGAATAAAAAACCCAAATCGTACATTTATATTTGGTATCTAGCCACCTGGGGGGGCGTAGTTGGTGTGTCGCTGCCCTGCTGTACCCAAGGTTGCGAGTTCGACCCCGGCCCAAGTCGGTGGATTTTCATGATGCATAAAATCGACAGCGGCCATGTCGTATGATTATACGGCATGAAAAAGATCCCTTGGGTGTCCGTTTGGCTTGGTTGCTCTCGGCAAAATTAAATTCCTAAGTACAAATTTCGCATTGGCAGAGCTCAGGTGCTTACCTCTAGGGAAGAAACAGGGCGTCAAAATTACTTGCGGCAATTGGTATCACCTATAGGGTGCCGCACTAAAAAGTGATATCAGCTCCTGGGGAATGTACTAGATCTGCAAAGGTAGAAATACCAATATGTAGCTCCATTGCAAAACATATTGTGTGTATCTTTTAAACATATTTATTAAAATAAGAAATAAACAGTAATCCTAGTGCAGGGATGGCGAATCAGTGGCACGCGTGCCATCAATGGCATGCTACACAATATTTTGGGCACGCCAGCAATCAAAATGGTTTGCATTTTATTTCATAATAGCAAGGTTCATTTTAAAGTATTACAAGCAAATGCGGCCGGAAGCACACTCGTTTGTTATTGTCCTGCCTTAGTTACGTCGTGGACTACAGTTGCTTATGATGTAAAATAGTCCATTTTGTGGAAATTACTGTATAGTTTAAAGTTTGTGTTCTCTATTTACGATTTTTAACTGTTATTTAACCTGGCTAATTTAGCTAAAGTACAAAAAGGGCTAGATAATAAGTGTAACAAAGAATTTGAAACTTGGTGAATCTAGAAGTATAGCATTATTAGTAAAGGCGACAAAACGATGTTACTTACTTACTATGCCCAACTCAGTATACAAGACCTTGGGCTCTGAGATGCATGAGCAGATGTTCCGGTCTGGTGGTCCGTCTGAAGCGAAACTCCCAGTTTTATGTTCCCAAATAAGCTTGTTACTCATTTATCGATCCACTAAAGGGATGAAAAACTGAGTCAACCATGCCCAGCCCGAGGTTAGAACCTCGAACCTATGGAGTGGAAATGTGATGCACTAACCATTCAGCCACTGGGCTTCAACGAAATCATCAGGCATTTTAATTAATCCATGAGATTCTCTCTCCTCTGGGGAATAGATTAATTCCAGAGTCTTCGTTTGGTGAAAATATTATTGGTGACGGCGAATATTTAACGCTCTCTGTTAACCCCTCCAGCATCTCCGATTGTTCTTGAATAGGAAATCAACTTAATTTTCTGTAGCATGCGCTTTAATGGTTTCCCTTTAAAATGATATTTCTCTTAAGCTTTGCTTTGACTGAAATAAAACTTAAAAGCTTACAAATTTCTGATGAGAATAGAAACAAGCAATATAAATTTTTTTTTTTTAAATTCAATTCTAATTTATATCAAAGAAAATTTTTATTTTAGCTACTTTTTATTAAATAGTTACAATTAATATAAATATGTTTATACATAGGACAGAATCACAACATTAAGTGGTCATTCATTTTTATTCATTGTCATTAAAGTATCGTATTGCCATCCAAAACAATCGTGTCTCTAAAATTTCAGTTCAACTGAATGCTTTAAAACGTGAGAAAAAAACCTTTTCAAGTTTTGACACAAGTCGCCAAAAGTGATGCTAGCTTGGCTGTATTTGTAATTCTTTAAATAATTAGTTTTAATCAATTAAAATTTTTATATAATTAAATTATTGTATTGTCCTCCAAAACAATCATGTATATAAAATTTCAGCTCAATGGAGCGCTTTAAAATGTATTTTATGAAAGATTGAAAATTCCACCAAGATAGAGAGTGTGAGTTAATAGTAGGAATTGTGTGTGTGAAAAAAGCCCTTAGCTGTGAGTTTTGTATAGAATCGTATGGATCATACTTAATGAGGTCTGCCATACAAAAAGTATGCTACATACATTGGATAGTTTTGCTGAATTCTATATTTTAAAATGTCATGAATCAAAACATGCCCCCCCCCCCCCATCAAGTAAAATGTTCTTTCCAAAATAAGGGAGATTTAAAGAAAGCTAAAAGAAGCACGATTTTATTACAATAAACTAAGCATGTGACTTTTTATAATTCATCAGACCTATTTTTTGGCTCGCTCTTTTTTTCTGGCAAAACACTTTTTCCCTCTCTTTTCTGAACTCCATTTCACATTCCGGAACTCGGTACCGGAATGCTACGGGTTGGAGTCCTAGTGCCACTGAAGACCCGCCGGGTAGAGGGAGCTGTTGCATATTAAATCTGTCGAGGCTCAATGTCCTCCCAATGGTAGGATGTGGTGGTTTGGACAGGACAGTCAGGCGTTCACGTCACTTGAGTAAAGTCCTTTATCAATATTCTTTGAGTTGCGCTACTCTCGTTCACCTTCCAACTTTAATTTTTTTATAGAGATGATGTTTGAAATAAAAACCATTGTTCTTTTTTGCACTTATAATGTGCACAATGGAATTTATAAGATTCACTCAAATATAGCTACTGGACATTTTTTTTTCTCTAATTGGGCTGCGTATTGGTATTTCTACATTTTCAGACCTAGTACATTCCACAGGAGCTGAATCACTTTTTACTGCGCACCCTATAGGTAATACCAATTGCCGCAAGTAATTTTGACGCCCAGTTTCCTCTGCAGAAGAAGGCAACTGAGCTCTGCCGATGCGAAATTTGTACTTTGGAATTTAATTTTGCCGAGAGCATCCAAGCCCAACGGACATATGATTAAAGAATTTGCAAGTTATATGTTTTTAATGTAGTAAATTGAGAACTGAAATATAGAAAATATTTTTTTCTATTTCTAATGGCAAATTATGAAGAGTTATTAACAGAGTTTATCAATCTACCTAGTACATCACCGAAAGTAGGTATCTCTTTTTAGTGCGGCGTAATTTTGAGGCGAACCTGTACTAGGACTTAATCTTGCCTAGAGCATTCCCCTATAGGGATTTTTTCATGCCGCAGGATCATACGAAACGGCCGCTGTCGATTTTCTGCATCTTGAAAATCCACCGACTTGGGCCGGGGTCGAATCCACAACCTTGGGTACAGAAAGCCAACGACAAAACAACTACGCCACCCAGCCGGCACTGGACATTTGTGATCTCTCCCTTACGAAATTATTATTTGGAATGAACTTGGCCACGCCTCTTCAAAACTATGCAGCATATCCGATGTAGATTCGCTCTATCTAAAACGATTATTTCTCCCATTCGTCTTTAGACGTCACGACTGGGAGGGAATATCACCTGCCGTCTTGAGCAGGGGGACTTGTCAAATGTGTGCATCGTTTGGCCATTCTTTGTAGTGAGTGAAGGAGTGAATATTTACGTCGCACAGTTCAACCACACGAGGGCTTTTGGCGAATGAGCAACTAATTTTGAACCATGGTCAAGTGACGTGGACGACACCTGAGCTGGCACCCCCTCTCCTAACTACCCACCAATGGGAGGACGTTTGAGCTCTCAACAGATTTAATGCGCATCGTTCCCCTACACGGCGGGTCTTTAGTGGTACAGGGCTCGAACTCGTGACAAGGCCAGCCACGATCCGATACCTTGACCACTCGACCGCGGCCACTCACGTAAACGAGAAAGTGCTGAGGATTAATCACTAAAGCAATGGTTCTCAAACTGTGGTTCATACACCCCTTTGGGTCTCTCTTTTAATGTTCCCTTTTTTTCGCAGACTCTCGTGATTTCTACTCTCTTTAGAACATGTATTTAGATCAAGAATATTAAATCACAGTTCTTTTATTGTTTGCAACTTTCACAAACTGTGGGGGGCGTAACAACTGTACGAGCACATTGAAAAGTCAAATACAGAAGATTATTTGAAAAAAATTAATTTACTGAAAATAAACAAACAAAATATATTCTAACATAATAAAAAATAAAATACACATTTACACTGATATATTACACTTGTAAATGTATGGGTGCTACACAATGTATTGTATAGTTATTTAACAATACTAAGTTAAGAACGTTTAAATTACCAGTAACCCCATGGGATTGTCATTTATAAAATTATATACAAAAAGTAAATATAAAGCACTTATCTTGATAATTTGTACGGTTTATAATAAATCCTTTAAAACTTCCAAAAATAAAAGTTACACTATTAGAGTCTCGATACTGTTTTCCACACGTTTTCACGCATATATTGGGAAGGGGGGGGGGGGGGGAAAAAAAAGCAAATAATCTGAAATAAGTAAATCTTCAGGGTCCTTTTATTGCATTTCAAAACCTTCGGAATAATTTTATGGATAGCAGTGCACAGAAAAGATCGTACTTCGGAAAGACGTATATTTGTATTTTTAGCTCAAAGTATAGTATTACTGAATTCAATACATTGTTATTGTGTGAGGGGGGGCGTGATGAAAAGAATGATTGAATATTGGGTCGCGAGTGTTGAAACTTTAAGAAGCACTGACATAACGATTTCTACAAGGAAATATTTCAAGTATAATAGAAACCCATGTGTGAAGATTAAGAACTGAATTCGTAGCGAGCCCATACGATGTATCCATCTCGATTTTCCAATCGAATCCTTTATCCTAAAAATAAATATAGAAACCGCCTGGAAAGCACAGAACTGGAATTGAGACTGCAGATTTTAAATATTGCATTTGATATAACAGCACTAGTAAAAGAAATGCATCACCATTTTAAATTACTGAGTCATGTATGTTAAGAATCAGGGAGGCCAGGTTCAAAATCTTGGGGATAAGCGATGTCGGGTTGATAAATGAAGAGAGGAGTGGGGCGTGGTGATCGAAAGTTTAAAAACCACTGCACTAAGGTAAACATAAAAAATAAGTTGGTTTTGAACCACCCCAAACCACCCTTCAGTACGCCTCTGGGAGAAAACGGTGTAACAGGACGTTCAAGGAAATAGTTTCTCCCTTCCTCAGCAGACTGATAAATATTTTCAGAGGGGGGCCTCATTCTTACCACAATTTATGACCCCCCATTACATACAGACGGGGATCGTTATCAGATGGCTTGTTCCTCTGTGTCTTAATGGTCAAGCCGATGGCAACGCCAGAAAAGCAAAAGACGAGAAGAAAAAAAAAAGCGACAGAGGTTTCCTTTCTTTAATGAACGAGCGAGAGATCATTTGGGAGAGGAGCTAATCTCGCGCTGCCGATCGCATCACCTTTTCTCGGGGGCCGTCATTAGGACCCGAGCGACACCTAATTAACATCCCAAGTTAAACGCTGTTCGAACGGGGCTATTAGCACTCGGCAAGCACTAATCTAGCTCATTAATTAGCCCGGCCTTTGTTTCATTGCTGATGCCTTATCGCGTAATATGTCATTTTTATCTTCACTCCCCCCCATCGATTTCTTCCCACCCTCCTTCCAAAACGTTCGGAGAAAAGTTTCCTCCGCGCGAGCGCTATCTTCGCTAATGTCACCACATTAAATAATTATTGTTCTACGTTCGCCGCATGTGTAATTAGAGTAATGAAAATACATCCCTTCCCCCTCCCTCGATTCTTTATCTTTTCCCTCCCCTTGTCTTAGTTTTTTTCTCTTAATTACTCGCCTCGTATTTCGGGATAATCATTAAGAAAGTTAGCGGCTCTTTTTTTTGCACTCTCCCGTTTCTCTGTCTCTCTCTCAATTTCCGTTTACTCTCTCCCCTACTCGCTTCTGCCCCCCTCTTACTAATGGTTCGCGGTTTTGTGGCGAGAAGCTCCCTTTATTTTTATTTCAATTTGCTTTCCCTTTCAATTCTTTTATTTCCTTTGCCGTTCCCTTTTTTAGCTCACTCTTCCTCACCTTCCCCCTCCCTTCTTGCAGCGTATGTCTCCCTCCCCCCCCTTTTCCCTCATAACGAAACCACAAAACAAAGAATCAAATGAGAAAAAAAGAAGGGGGAGGAGGAGAGCTTTTTGTTTCATGGTTTAACTGATAATCTACAAAACACTTTCGCTACCTCCCCCCCCCCCCGTTCTTTCCTGGTGTTCCGTAAATTGTTGTTTCTTGATGAGTATTTTTTCGCTTCCTTTTTTTAATTCTCCAGTTTTCGTGCGCGGGTGATAAAAGCGCTCCGCTTAAAGAGCTAATTGTTTTCTAATGAGATTTGCCAGAAATGGATCCCTTACTCAATGTGTCCTCCCCCCTCAAGCCTTGGGACTTTCGTGACCAATGAGAAGCGCGCTGGAAAAGACTCCTCCTAAATACTTTCTTAAAACATAGGTTAAAAGATGTAAAGCGTTTCACGTGGTTGTCATGGGAACAATTTAAAATGTCACAAAAAAGTTAAAAAGTATAAAATATAAGCCACACACACAATCACTTCTTCGTAATAGCGAAAATGGCCTTTAATAGAGTTCCATAAAAATATATCTGTAGTCATCGACTATGTGTGATATAAATTTGAAATGTTTTCTTTTCATTCACTCTGATGCTTGTTCATAACCATCGCATTTCAAAGCTGCGTGAGGGTTATTGAAAACCAACTTCCCGTTTCTATTCATTGTCAAGGGATGAGGACGACACCTGAGCAGGAACTCCACTTTCCTAACTTCCACATTACACCCATGTGAGAACTTTGAGCCTTGTACATCAGCGCCTCTCCACGGAAGATCTTTAGTGGATCCTACGATTAGTGGGGGAAGATCCTACGATTTGACAGAAAATCACATCGAACCAATGATCACTCAGTTTCCCTTTCATGGATTGAGAGGGCAGCGGTAGCCCAGTGGTCAAGGTAAAGGATTACGGCAGGCATGTCATGAGTTGGAGCCTAGTACCACTGAAGATCCGCCGTGTAGGGGAGCGATGCACGTTAAATGTGTCGACAGCTCAAACGTCCTCCCGTTGGTGTGGTAGTTAGGATCAGGTGTCGTCCTCGTCACTTGACCATGGTTCGCCCAAAGCCCTCGTGTAGCTGAACAGTGCGACGTTCACTTATTCACGGATTGAGATCCATCCGTCCTTTTTGTTATGTATAAAAGAATATTTTTAAACACAATTTGGCCCGAGAGGAGGAAACTAATAGACACGATCGAAGATGCCACACAATGAAAGAGCTTTGGCTTGTGGGCCCCATTGTCAAATTGGAAGATACTGAGCCTTTATAAGCCGATTGCATTCATTCATTAACTTTGCATCTTAGAAAAGGAATAGTTGCTCCTTATCAATAAATATAAGTGAAACGTAAAAAACAGTTTTATTCAGTTTATTTACATTTCCTATTTATGGCTGAATCAGACCCTTTCGAAATCAGGAGTGAGAGGGCTCATCACCTCTCTCTCACATACATCTATATGGTTACGTTGATCAGGGATTTTATGCAGATCAGTCGCACAAAGAGCAAGACGGTTCTTTAAGAGCGATGAGAATTTATTGTACAAAATCGAATCCTTTATATAAATACAGGATTCAGCAGCAATATTCACAGAATAAATCTCAGAACTTTAACAGCACTAATAAAACACGTATATAAAAGATTATTCACAAGCAATCGAACGTTCAAAAACCGAAGTAATTACTAATCGCTTCAACAATCAGAGCTATACTAACTGATCGCTAGCAAAACCAGAATAACTGACTTTCGGCGAGCATCTCTCTATTTATATCCCTCACGGATAATTCGAGAAATACCTGCTTGCGTCATAGGTCTTGAAATGAGTGTATTTTTCTACTCATTTCTAGAAGGGGGTTCCAAACTCGCCAAAAATGACGCCAACTTGGCTCGAAGATTTCGCCAAGTTCCCATTGAATCACCATTTTAACGTAAGAGGGACGGCGTTGCTTGTGAATATTACAATTTTAACGTAAATTAAGTCTAATTTAGAGTAAGATAAAAGAATTACACATCCAAATACAAATTATTTACCCTATTTTACACAAAATTCGTATCAATATTTACCCTTGATGATCTTCCTGTCAGAAACACAAATAGAGTTGACTCCAATACAGAGATTCTTTTCTATCTATTTTGATTTTCTGACTGTCTTGGTGCGCCCACCCCTGTTTTTAAGTATTTATTTAAGAGGAGAGAATGTTAATTTTTATATAGAATATACATCTATTTTTTTTTAATTCTAAATTCATTATTGCCGATTTCAATTCTTTTTGAGTTAAAAAACCAATTCATCGAAAACGAAAAGTTCATGTACAGTATACTTTCAAATGGTTACGTAGAATATCAATTTTTTTAAATATTGATAGTCAGTTTTTTATACCTTATTGACAAAAATCAATTAATTTATTTTTTTATCATTAGTGCTTGATATATGTTTTGTCCTTATATTTTCCTATTTTTTATTCCTATAATTGAGTGGATCCGTTTCAACTGATATTTTAACTTCGCATCCTTTTGTTTGAGGGGAAGATTTTTTAATAAGTGTTGTGAATGTTAAAAATTCCTCCATGATCCCTGAGGATTAAGTTCTTCAAACAAACTGTTTGTGTTATGATAGGAATTGTGAAGTATCAATCGTTTCAAATAAAAGGTAGGATAGATTTAAGTAGTTGGAGGCCCCTCGCGGTAAAAGGTTTAAAGCCCGTGGGTCAGAAGTCGAAGAACTAAAATAGTGAAAAGATTCACTGACCTTGAATTTTCGAAATAAAATGTATTGGCAATAATGAACCTCAACGGCTGAAAATCTTAACTGCATTCAAAAAAAAATTAAAAACCTTACTATAAACAGCTTACAACTTTGCTATACAACTTTACTTCTTGATTTGTTTTTGGCAAATTCAGAAATTATTTTTGTCGTATCTATTTTGTGTTCAAAATATCTTGTTCTATAAAAATATAACCGAGTGTTGTGTGTGTGTTCAATTTGTCTTCTCTCCCATAGTGCCTCTTAAATAATTTTTAATACGCTTTAAAACTGAAAAAGATCTCTCAACTAATGCATTCGATATCACACAGTATGTTAAAAATATTTTCCAAAGTATCTCTACATTAGGATTTCTCTTGATAAATTCCTAGTGAGGTCTCATTGTACATTCGTTTTCTTTTAAAAATATAGTAAAAACTGATCCAATTCATATCGTTAAAATTTTAAAAAATCAGTATCATTTTGTAAGTTTAATTTAGTTTTTGCTTAGCTTTCTTCTTAATTTCAGGTAATAATCTCTCGTAAAAAAAGTACAGTAAAGTGTTCTATAACACTTTCATAAATCTTCGGTCTTCGGGATAGTTCTGCTCTTGCCCTATCGTATATGACATACAAGTAATTAATTATAAAATTTTCGCTTCTTTCAAAAATTCACAACTGACTTCTTTACTTTTAACTAAAATAATTTTTTCTCTTTTGCTGCCAACAAGTTTTCCCAGCTTCCTCTTCAAACGAGAAGCCATGATAAATCAGTTGTTCCTTGTTCCATTTTTTCAAATTCATTTCTGAATATAATTTTCTAGATATTTTAGCAGACTAGGTTGTTTAATGATTCCTACTCAACTTATTGCAATGATTTGCTAGTAGAATTTATTCTATGGAGTATGGTATTCCAAATCATGGACACTAGGGAAGTTTCATATTTGTCTAACTGTTTCAAAAGGGAAGTTGCTTCCAGTGCTGTAGTCTTTTTTTTTTTCTCTTCCTAATTCGGATCACGGATCTTAGCCCGTGTCGCTTTTACGAATCTATTAAGGCTTCAATACAGCTAACTTGAAATAGTTTGTTTTCAACTAGACATATCTTTTATCACATAACTTCATTTATCTTCATTAGGAAAATCACTGATGGAAATAAAAATACCATCACCAAGAAGTTGGGCTACATCCAAGAAATTCGGTAGGTGTGTTTATACATCTGTGAAAAATGACTTGGATTCAAATTTTGCGTTAGGCGCTTGTGTGATGCTAGTTGCCCCACTTTGAGGATGCGAATCCAGTGTACTTTAAATAAGCGCTATAAAGTTCGTGAATCTTATTTATCGCTGAAATTTGACATAATGAGTTGATGTTAGTCCAGGATCACTTTAGGAAGACGAAGAAGCCACTATTAACAGCTCGATAAGTTTGAATGAGATAGTATAAGAGAGCTTAAAAAAAAGCGTGGATTTTCTTTCCAAGATATTTCAGAAAGACTTAGTAGGAGCACTGCTGCCAAAAATCATGCACAATGGACGTATGAAGTTTGGCAGCAGTGGTCCCGGGAGGAAAACTATGGCCAACCACTACCTCAAGAAGTCCAACCACACACAGATCCCCACTGACAGTAAAGATGACCGTATTCTCCACATGGCTGGGGAACATCGCAATGTATCTACAGAAGAAATTATAGTTCTTTTCGCTCGGCAACACAGTGGCCTGTAACAAATCAATCATTTGAAAAATAGCTTCCAGCCAGATACACTCACAAGTATTCATACTATAAAGGGTTTATCCGTGATTCTACTAATGGTCCTCTTGGGTAAAATTAATCTTTTGAACTGTGATTTCAGTTGAAAAACTCTCTCTGTGAAAACGCGTTTTATGCAAATTAGAACTTCTATTTAACATCTGGGTTCTTTTTTTTTTTTTTTGAAAGATTTTGCTGACTGGTGTTATGTTCAAATTGTAAAAGGAATCACAGCCATATTTAGTCCCAAAAATTTATTTTGATCTTCCTGAGAGACACGTAAAAAACAAGTAGATTCAAGTAGATAGCAAACAGATAATCTATTGTGGTATATCTTCACCCAAACACGTTTTTTCTGACTTACACTTTTCGTTCCCGCTCTCTTGTTTGTTCTCGTTTAGTCCAATGTGTCTCTCCTCCTTCAGTTGCTAGGTCCTCTTCTATATATATCTGAACCGCTGCCACATCCTCCCATACATGTTAGAACCGTTGTCAGATCTCTCATATACACTTGACCTGTTGCCAGGTTCATGAGTTATATCCTTACAATGTTTGGAGTAGAGTACGTGAAAATGGCTGGAAGTGGATATTGAAGCGTGAGTAAGATAACGACCGGAGGTCGTATAGTTAGTCCAGTAAACTAAAGCTAATCAAAGTAGTGGAGTCAAGAGCGCTCCAACAATAAGATAAGTGTGTTTATGTCTATAATATTTACTTTAATCCAACATGATTGCATGAGGCAGTGCAAACTTCATTAGAAGACTTCACTAAAACACAGTTGAAAGAAGGCTTAACTCGAAGAAAGTGTAGATGGTATGCGTGGAAAACCACGCATGACATCAGAGTACCATCAAGACGTTCATTCAGCCTATCCTTCTTTCTTGCGTTTCTAAGCTTTCGAAATCTCCATGTTTTCTTCCAATTCTGAAGATTTTCATCACCTAGAGTTTCTTTTCCACGTAAAACTTTTTTCGGGACGTTACCCTTCTTTTTTATGATTTATTTTTCAGGGAACTTTGTGTTTCTTCTTGAGTCTTTTCGGTTTTCCTTCACCTTTCCGCCTGTTGTGATTTCTTCACTAGAGTGCTGGTGCCAAGTGAGACGGGGTTCTTCGACTCGTTCAGTGTTTGGTACATCTATTCATTTTTTCCTTAATAAAGAATTTGATGGAGAATTAGATTCTGGAGATGTGGTCTATCAGGACTTTTTCTTTCTCTTCCTTTCTTTGCTTTCGGAATCTCCCGTGTGTTCTTCCACTACTGAAGGTTTCCGTCCCCTACGGTTCCGTTGGCTCGTCACCCATCTTCCGGGACGTTTTCGTCCTGTTTTATGATGTTTCTTTCTGCGACGTTTGTCTTCCTTCTTGGGTCTTTTCGGTTTCACTTCACGTCCTCTTGGCATTTCTTCACTAGAGTGCTGGTCCCGAGGGACACGGGGTCTTTCCAATCGTTCAGTGTTTCTTACCTCTCTTCCTTTTTTCCTTGTTCCACGCTTTGGGTGGAGACTTCCTTTCTTAGATTTTTCACGGTGTCGTCCACCTCTGCGTTTTTGCCTTTTCTCGGATTCTTCCCTTGTGGGTCGTTTTGAATGCTTCGGGTGTGATGTTTTCTGAGATTTTTCTCGTTCAGGTCTTTTCTTCCATCGCTCGTCCGTTTCTTCACTAGAAGGCAGTGCAGGTGGTATGCGTGGTCTATCAGGCCGGCCTCCACTTTTTCTTTCTCTTGTAACAAATGGTAATAATTATTATTTATTTATTGTAATGACCCCTAGATGGCGCTACCAGACAGAGTACTAGTTTAGTTTCCCCCTGGTGGGAAACCGGGTGTTGATTGATTAAGGTGGTGGATCTGCTGGTGTACGCATCGCGCGGGAAATTCTTCCCCACATGTTCCGGTATTTTACATATTTATCCTAGAACTGCATAAATGTACCTGTGTACTGTAAATAAACTGTATTTAGCCCTGAGGTGAATAAATTTCATCTAATTATCTATCCATTCATCCCAGCGTGTTAAAACTGGCGCCCAGACCCGTGGCCCGAAGCCTTAGGACCCCGTAGAAGCAGAAAACAGCCGCTTTGAGCGAAACGCCGCCGGAAGATGAAAATTTAAACCGGCTCTGTAAACCATACCGTCCCGGAAGAAATTATTGGTATTGCGCCTTAATTCTTCTAAAGCAAGAGATGAACCTCGAATCCTTTTTCATTTCGAAATCACGCGTCTACGGTCCTGCCGAAAATATCTGGAAATCGAAAGAGACAAAATGAATCATCCTAACTTCAATTGTCTGTAGAGGTAAAAGAAGAAAATCTATTTCCTGTTGAAAGTTTTCAAAATTCGCGGTAGCAATCCTGCTACAGTGCGTTAGTGCTAGTGATCAGTTCTTCAAAATTCGCGGTAGCAATCCTGCTACAGTGCGTTAGTGCTGAAGTGATCCAGTTCTTCAAAATTTGCGGTAGCAATCCTGCTACAGTGCGTTGGTGCTGAGTGATCATTCTTCTAAATTCGCGGTAGCAATCGCAATAGTGCGTTAGTGCTATTGATCATTCTTCAAAATTTGCGTGCCAATCCTGCTACAGTGCGTTAGTGCTAGTGATCATTCTTCAAAATTCGCGGTAGCAATCCTTAACTACAGTGCGTTGAGTGCTAGTGATCATTCTTCAAAATTCGCGGTAGCAATCCTGCAATAGTGCGTTAGTGCTAGTGATCATTCTTCAAAATTCGCGGTAGCAATCCTGCTACAGTGCGTTAGTGCTAGTGATCAGTGTTCTTCAAATTCGTGAGCAATCCTGCTACAGTGCGTTAGTGCTAGTGATCTCATTCTTCAAAATTCGCCGGTAGCAATCCTGCAATAGTGCGGGTGAATTGCTAATTGATCATTCTTCAAAATTCGCGGTATGAAAATCCTGCTACAGTGCGTTAGTGCTAGTGATCATTCTTCAAAATTCGCGGTAGCAATCCTGCAATAGTGCGTTACTGCTAGTGATCATTCTTCAAAATTCGCGGTAGCAATCCTGCAATAGTGCGTTAGTGCTAGTGATCATTCTTCAAAATTCGCGGTAGCAATCCTGCTACAGTGCGTTAGTACTAGTGATCATTCTTCAAAATTCGCGGTAGCAATCCTGCAATAGTGCGTTAGTGCTGAAGTCATTCTTCAAAATTCGCGGTAGCAATCCTGCAATAGTGCGTTGGTGCTGAGTGATCATTCTTCAAAATTCGCGGTAGCAATCCTGCTTCCACAGTGCGTTAGTGCTAGTGAATAATTTCTTCAAATTAAGCATTGTTAGCAATCCTGCTACAGTGCGTTGAATGCTAGTGATCATTCTTCAAAATTCGCGGTAGCAATCCTGCAATAGTGTTTTGTGCATTTTTCATATACAAGTGGTAGCAACCCTGTTACAGTATTCTGTGTGTGTTTTTTGGAAAAAAAAAAAGTGATAGCAATCCTGCTAATGTGGTAAGTGTTTTTTTCAAAAAGGATATAACGCTTAACCCATACAGTGTTATTGACTGTGTCAGAACACCTGATATATACTAAATTTATCATTACACATCGATATTGATTGCAGTAATCATTTAACTTGATATATTATAGAAGAATTTCATATTGAATTTTTGTAGCATTACATAATTTTGTGTGTGCATGATCTTATTTTACTATTTTATTTCAATGATTTTTTTTGGTATTCTTATGCAATGATAGTTCTTAATTTTGCTTTATATTAATTTATTTCTTGAGATAACGTTTCCTGTTAAATATTTTGAATTGCCCATTGATATTTATTATTTTGCTTGATATTTTACTGACTTCATATTGAATTTAGGTAGCATTACATGCCTGATCATTTTAGTTTTGTTTATATATAGTATTTTCATTGCATTGAATTTTTGTATCATTACAACTCATGATTCCTAAATTTTTTTATATTATTTTATTATTTGAATTAATGTGTTTATTGTTGGTATTTTGAATATGTTATTAATTTATTTACCCATTTTAATTGTTTTTGAAGTGCATAATAATTTATAAGATTTAAAGGCTAGCCATATTTTAAAGTGCATTCCCATATCTGTAAGAGCTTTGGTGGGCAATCAAGCCCTGACCTTAGTTATTTATTTTATTTATTTGCAACTTTTAAACTTTTTCAATCATTTCATTTCTGGGAAAGGGGAAAAAATCTGATCTCATTAAGCTTGCTATTGAGTTAGGTGAATCTGTGTCTGATGGGGAAGAGCTAAAAATAATTGAATTAAGGGCTAAAATTTTATCAAATGAGGCTTATAAGGAAAACCCTGAATTTGTGAAATGTATCTTTGAGGGAATCGTATTAAATAGGATAGACGAGGAAAATGAACAAAAAGAGAAAACACTGCGTGAATTTGAGCTGCAGAAAATACGATTGCAAAATGAGACTCAAAAAGCTGTAGGTCCTGAAGCCTACTTCCCCAAGAAAAATCGAATTAAAATAGCTGTTACCAAATTCAATCTGAAGTTGATAACATGGACTTGTTCCTCACCTTATTCGAACCTCAAATGAAGTTTTGTATCTTGGTGAAGAGATCTGTGTGGGTGCCTATCTCATTTGGTGCCCTACCTAGTGATCTAACCTCCCTCATTGCCCGTGAGCCTGAGGAGAAATGCAGGGATTACACCCATTCGAGGAATGCTTCTGCAACGGTTCAGTTAACCGCAGAAAAATTCTGGGGAGCTGTTTTCACGTCACAGAAAAAGCCCAAATGGGACGTGGAAGGATTATTTTGAAATCCGAGAGCATATTTTTTGAACATTTGGCTCAATGAACTTAAAAATGATTCATTTGACGGCTTGAAGGTGATGATTGTCGATCAGAATGAAAAAGAGATGCTCTCCAGAGTGTAAGGGAACATTACCTGGATTATCTGGGAAAAGAGCTTATCTCCCCAAGAAATGTTACTAGATAAGCTGGAAGCTTTCGACAATATCCGGCGTTCGCTTACTCCAGTGGTCTAGGAAGGCATGTGAAGACAAACGTAAATGATGGAAGACAGGTATCATAAAAGGAAACCTGACCGCCTTCCCAAAGAAGGAATATTCCCATCAGTACCAAATGGGAGATCCCTCTCAGATGCTATGGTTGTGGGAGACAAGGTGTGTGATGAAGTCCAGGTACCCTACCTGAAACCCAACTCCTCACAAAGAACAGACGTAGCAACCAATCACATCAATACTTACACACAACTCAGACTAGAAGCCCTCAGAGAATTGACCCTAGTCAGCCTGCTTTCTTTGGAATAAAGGGACGTGTTGTGCAGATACAGGATCTTCACATTCAATTTGCTTTGGGGAAAGGATGTACCAGGTATTTAAAGATAAGGGACTCCTCTTCTAGGAAACGACATTAGCTATGAGCTGGCATAGGGTCAACAGACCACAGGTGAGACCCTCACAGCAGGTGATGGTAGGGTGAGGGGAGATCAGTCTTGACCAAATTCATAATTCTCAAAGGCAAAAGAGAAATAGAACTCTTCTAGGAACAGATTTCCTTAGATCTGCTTGCTGGTTTGGTTCTAGATGTGAAGAAGAATGCTAGTGGTACTTCTGGACAATTCTACCTAAGTACCCATTTGGTGAAAATTAGACACTTACGTCCATAGCTGTGAGAATATATGTCCAGCAACGCCTTTCCAATTAAGAGAGGAAAAGGTGAAAATTTAACCTCTGTCCAGAAGAGGAGAAACTTACCCTCCTGTTGGAGTCCTTCCCAAATGTCTTCGAACCAGGGGACAAGCAGCAACTATCTTAGAACACCACACCTCTTCTTGTAATAGTGACAGAGTAAAACCCCTTATTCCTCTTCGTAAACGTGGCCGTCCACCAAAAGTCCCACAGACTCCTGGTTCCTCGTACGGATGCCGACAAAACCAGAGGGGGAGGTTGTAAAAAATGGTAATATTTATTATTTATTTATTGTAATGACCGCTAGATGGCGCCATCAGAAATAGTACTAGCTCAGTTTCCGCCGGTGGGAAACCGGGAGTTGATTGGGAGTTGTACACATGGCACGGGAAATCCTTCCCCACATGTTCCTGTATTTTACATATTTATCCAAGAACTGTGATAGCCTTACCAATTATTTTGATAAATAAACTGTATTTAGCCCTGAGGTAAAAAAATTTCATCTAATGATCTATCAATTCATCCCAGCGTGTTATCTCTTCCCTTCTTCCCATTTGGAATCCCATGTGCGTTCTTCCACTACTTAAGGTTTCAGTCCCCTACGGTTCTGTTGGCTCGTCACTTACATCTTCGGTACGTTTCGTCCTGTTTTATGATGTTTCTGTCTGCGAAAATTGTCTTCCTTCTTGGGTCTTTTCGGTTTCACTTCACGTCCTCTTGACATTTCTTCACCAGAGTGCTGGTCCCGAGGACACGGGAGATGCTTTCAATCGTTCACTGTTTTGTTACCTCTCTTCCTTTTTTTCCTTGTTCCGCACTTTTGGGTGGAACTTCCTTTCTTAGATTTTTCACAGTGTCGTCCACCTCTGCGTTTTCGCTTTCTCGGATTCTTCCCTTGTGTAGGGCGTTCTGAATGCTTCGGGTGTGATGTTTTCTGAGAATTTTTTCTCGTTCAGGTCTTTCTTATCGCTCGTCCGTTTCTTCACTAGAAGGCAGTGCAGGTGGTATGCGTGGTCTATCAGGACGTTTAATCGGCCTCCACTTTTTCTTTCTCTTCCTTTCTTCGCTTTTCGGAATCCCCATTGTGTTCTTCCACTACTGAAGGTTTCCGACCCTACGGTTCCGTTGGCTCGTCACCCATCTTCCGGGACGTTTTCGTCCTCTTTTATGATGTTTCTTTCTGCGAAGTTGTCTTCCTTCTTGGAGTCTTTTCGGTTTCACTTCGTCCTCTTGGCATTTCTTCACCAAATTCTGGTCCCGGGGACACGAGGGTCCTTCAATCGTTCATTTCTTACCTCTCTTCCTTTTTTCCTTGTTCCACGCTTTGGGTGGAGACTTCCTTCTTAGATTTTTCGGTGTCGTCCACCTCTGCGTTTTGCCTTTCTCGGATTCTTCCCTTGTGGGTCGTTTTGAATGCTTCGGGTGTGATGTTTTCTGAATTTTCTCGTTCGTCTTTTCTTCCATCGCTCGTCCGTTTCTTCACTAGAAGTACCAGGTGGTAATAAGTGGTCCTATCAAGGACGTTTAATCGGCCTCCACTTTTCTTTCTCTTCCTTCCTTCGCTTTCGGAATCTCCCGTGTGTTCTTCTCACTACTGAAGGTTTCCGTCCTACGGTTACGTTGGCTCGTCGCCTCCTTCGGGACGTTTCGTCCTCTTTTATGATGTTTCTTTCTGCGAAGTTTGTCTTCTTCTTGGGTCTTTTCGGTTTCACTTCACGTCCTCTTGGCATTTCTTCACCAAGAGTGCTGCTGGTCGAGGGACCACGGGGTCTTTCAATCGTTCAGTGTTTCTTACCTCTCTTCCTTTTTCTTGTTCCTTTGGGTGGAGACTTCCTCTTAGATTTTTCACGGTGTCGTTCACCTCTGCGTTTTGCCTTTTCTCCAGTTCTTCCATGTGGGTCGTTTTGAATGCTTCGGGTGTGTGATGTTTTCTGAAGAGATTTTTCTCGTTCAGGTCTTTTCTTCCTTCGCTCGTCCGTTTCTTCACTAGAAGGCAGTGCAGGTGGTATGCGTGGTCTATCAGGAATTTTAATCGGCCTCCACTTTTCTTTCTCTTCCTTTCTTCGCTTTCGGAATCTCCCGTGTGTTCTTCCACTACTGAAGGTTTCCGTCCCTACGGCCCAGTTCCGTTGGCTCGTCACCCATCTTCCGGGACGTTTTCGTCCTGTTTTATGATGTTTCTTTCTGCGACGTTTGTCTTCCTTCTTGGGTCTTTTCGGTTTCACTTCACGTCACTCTTGGCATCTCTTCACTAGAGTGCTGGTCCCGAGGAGACACGGGGTCTTTCAATCGTTCAGTGTTCTTACCTCTCTTCCTTTTCCATGTTCACGCTTTGGGTGGAGACTTCCTTTCTTAGATTTTTCACGGTGTCTCTCGTCCACCTCTGCGTTTTCCTTTTCTCGGATTCTTCCCTTGTGGGGGCGTTCTGAATGCTTCGGGTGTGATGTTTTCTGAGATTTTTTTCTCACGTTCAGGTCTTTTCTTCCATCGCTCGTCCGTTTCTTCACTGAAGGCAGTGCAGGTGAGGCATGCGTGGTCTATCAGGACGTTTAATCGGCCTCCACTTTTCTTTCTCTTCCTTTCTTCGCTTTCGGAATCCCCGTGTGTTCTTCCACTACTGAAGGTTTCCGACCCCTACGGTTCCGTTGGCTCGTCACCCATCTTCGGGACGTTTTCGTCCTCTTTATGATGTTTCTGCTTTCTGTAGTTGTCTTCCTTCTTGGAGTCTTTTCGATTTCACTTCACGTCCTCTTGGCATTTCTTCACCAGAGTGCTTTTGGTCGAGGACACAGGGGTCTTTCAATCGTTCGAGGTGTTTCTTACCTCTCTTCCTTTTTTCCTTGTTCACGCTTTTGGTGGAGACTTCCTTTCTTAGATTTTTCACGGTGTCGTCCACCTCTGCGTTTTGCCTTTTCTCCGGATTCTTCCTTATTGGGTCGTTTTGAGATACTTCGGGTGTGTGATGTTTTCACCAGAGATTTTCTCGTTCAGGTCTTTTTTCTTCCATCGCTCGTCCGTTTCTTCACTAGAAGGCAGTGCAGGTGGTATGCGTGGTCTATCAGGACGTTTAATCGGCCTCACTTTTTCTTTCTCTTCCTTTCTTCGCTTCAGGAATCTCCCATTATTGTTCTTCCTCTACCAAGCGAAGGTTTTCCGTCCCCTACGGTTCCGTTGGCTCGTCACCCATCTTCGGATCGTTTTCGTCCTGTTTATAATGTTTTCTTTCTGCGACGTTTGTGTCTTCGCTTCTTGGGTCTTTTTCGGTTTCACTTCACGTCCTCTTGGCATTTCTTCACTAGAGTGCGTCCCGAGGTCTGAGGTCTTTCAATCGTTCAGTGTTTTCTTACCTCTCCTTTTTTCCTTGTTCCACGCTATGGGTGGGGGAAGACTTCCTTTCTTAGATTTTTCACGGTGTCGTCCACCTCTTCGTTTTGCATTTTCTCATTTTCTTCCCTTGTGGGTCGTTTTGAATGCTTCGGGTGTGATGTTTTCTGAGATTTTTCTCGTTCAGGTCTTTTCTTCCATCGCTCGTCCGTTCTTCCCTAGGGGTCTGGTTGCTTCTTCAACTTAATCGGCCCCCCGTTCTTTTCTTCCCTTTCGGGATTTTTTCTTTCTTCCCCTTTTCTCCCACGTTTGTTGGCTCTTTCCCATTTCGGTTTTCCCCTTTTTTGGTTTTTCTGGACTTTGTCTTCCCCGGGGTTCGGTTTTTTCCCTGTTTTCCGGTCTTCCAGCCGGGTTTTCAAGGTCAGTGTTCTTCTTCCTTTTTCGTCCACCTTTTCCCCTTTGATTTCATTTCTCCCCCGGTTTGTTTTCTCGGTTTTTTTGGGTCGTTTAAACTTCGGGGTTGTTTTTAGATTTTCTTTCGGCTTTTCTTCTGTCTCGGGTTTCTTCACTAAGCATCTTAGGTTCCAGGACGGTTTTCCTCCCTTTTCCCCTTCTTCTTTCTTCCGTTTTAACTGAGGTTTTGTTCGTCCGGCCTCCTTTCGGATTTTTCCTTTTTGTGTTTTTCTCGGTTGTTTCTTTTCTTTCGGTTTCTTCCTCTTGGCTTTCTTCATGGGCGGGAAAGGGTTTCTCTTCAGGTTTTACCCTTCTTTTTCCTTTCCGCTTTGGGGCTTTCCCCTTTTTTCACGGGTTCCACCCCGTTTTCTTTCTCGTTCTCCCGGCGTTTTGTCTGGTTGATGTTTCTTTTTCCGTTGTCTTTCTTTCTTCGTTTCTTCCTGGCATCAGGTGGGGGCCGGCTTTAATCGTCCCTTTTCTTTCCCCTTTTTCCTTTCCGTTGTGGTTCCCTTTAATTTTCGCCCCTCCTTGCTTACCTTTCCGGATTTTCCCTGTTTGTGTTTTTCTCGGGTTTTTTTTTTTTGAGTTTTTCTTCATCACGCTCTGATTTCTTCACTAAGGCGGTCCCGGGGGGTTTCATCGCGTTTTCCCTCCCTTTTCTTGTTCCACTTTGGGTGGAGACTTCCCTTTCTTAGATTTTTCACGTGTTCGTCCACCTCTGCGTTTTGGCCTTTTCTCGATTCTTCCTTGTGGGTCGTTTTGAATGCTTCGGGTGTGATGTTTTCTGAGATTTTTCTCGTTCAGGTCTTTTCTTCCATCGCTCGTCCGTTTCTTCACTAGAAGGCAGTGCAGGTGGTATGCGTGGTCTATCAGGACGTTTAATCGGCCTCCACTTCTTCTCTTCCTTTCTTCGCTTTCGGAATCTCCCGTGTGTTGCTTACTACTGGGTTTTCCTGTCCCCTACGGTTCCGTTGGTCGTCACCCATCTTCGGGACGTTTTCGTCCTGTTTCATGATGTTTCTTTCTGCGACGTTTGTCTTCCTTCTTGGGTCTTTTTCGGTTTCACTTCACGTCCTCTTGGCATTTCTTCACTAGAGTGCTGGTCCCGAGGACCAGGGTCTTTCAATCGTTCAGTGTTTCTACCCTCTCCTTTTTCCCTTTTTCCACGCTTTGGTGGAGCTTCCTTTCTAGATTTTCACGGTGTCGTCCACCTGCGTTTTGCCTTTTCTCGGATTCTTCCCTTGTGGGTCGTTTGAATGCTTCGGTGTGATGTTTTCTGAGATTTTCTCGTTCAGGTCTTTCTTCCATCGCTCGTCCGTTTCTTCACTAGAAGGCAGTGCAGGTGGTATGCGTGGTCTATCAGGACGTTATCGGCCTCCACTTCTTTCTCTTCCTTTCTTCGCTTTCGGTCTCCCGTGTGTTCTTCCACTACTGAAGGTTTCGTCCACGTTCCGTTGGCTCGTCACCCATCTTCGGGACGTTTCGCCTGTTTATGATGTTTCTTTTCTGCGACGTTTGTCTCGCTTCTTGGGTCTTTTCGGTTTCACTTCACGTCCTCTTGGCATTTCTTCACTAGAGTGCTGGTCCCGAGGCAGGGGTCTTTCAATCGTTCAGTGTTTTTACCTCTCTTCCTTCCTTGTTCCACGCTTTGGTGGAGACTTCCTTTCTTAGATTTTTCACGGTGTCGTCCACCTCTGCGTTTTGCCTTTCTCGGATTCTTCCCTTGTGGGTCGTTTTGAATGCTTCGGTGATGTTTTCTGAGATTTTTCTCGTTCAGGTCTTTTCTTCCATCGCTCGTCCGTTTCTTCACTAGAAGGCAGTGCAGGTGGATGCGTGGTCTATCAGGACGTTTAATCGGCCTCCACTTTTTTTTCTCTTCCTTTCTTCGCTTTCGGAATCTCCGTGTGTTCTTCCACTACTGAGGTTTCCGTCCCTACAGTTCCGTTGGCTCGTCACCCATCTTCGGGACGTTTCGTCCTGTTTTATGATGTTTCTTTCTGACGTTGTCTTCCTTCTTGGGCTTTTTCTTTCCCGTCTCTTCATTTCTTCACTAGAGTCTGGTCCCGGGAAGGGGTCTTTCCAACGTTCAGGTTTCTTCCTCTTCCTTTTTTGTTCACGCTTTGGGGACTTCCTTTTAGATTTTGTGTCGTCCACCTCTGCGTTTTGCCTTTCTCGGATTTTCCCGGGGGTTTGTCTTCGGGTGATGTTTTCTGAATTTTTCGTTCAGGTTTTTCCATCGCTCGTCCGTTTCTTCACTGAAGGCGTGAGGTGGTGGGCTATCAGGACGTTATGGCTCCCCCTTTTTTTTCTTTCCTTTCGGAATCTCCTGTGTTCTTCCCCTACTGGGTTTGTCCCTACGTCCTTGGCTCACCATCTTCGGACGTTTTCGTCCTGTTTTATGATGTTTCTTTTCTGCGACGTTTGTCTTCCTTCTTAGTCTTTTCGGTTTCACTTCAGTCCTCTTGGCATTTCTTCACTAGAGTGCTGGTCCCGAGGGACACGGGGTCTTTCCAATCGTTCAGTGTTTCTTACCTCTCTTCCTTTTTTCCTTGTTCCACGCTTTGGGTGGAGACTTCCTTTCTTAGATTTTTCACGGTGTCGTCCACCTCTGCGTTTTGGCCTTTTCTCGGATTCTTCCCTTGTGGGTCGTTTTGAATGCTTCGGGTGTGATGTTTTCTGAGATTTTTCTCGTTCAGGTCTTTTCTTCCATCGCTCGTCCGTTTCTTCACTAGAAGGCAGTGCAGGTGGTATGCGTGGTCTATCAGGACGTTTAATCGGCCTCCACTTTTTCTTTCTCTTCCTTTCTTCGCTTTCGGAATCTCCCGTGTGTTCTTCCACTACTGAAGGTTTCCGTCCCCTACGGTTCCGTTGGCTCGTCACCCATCTTCCGGGACGTTTTCGTCCTGTTTTATGATGTTTCTTTCTGCGACGTTTGTCTTCCTTCTTGGGTCTTTTCGGTTTCACTTCACGTCCTCTTGGCATTTCTTCACTAGAGTGCTGGTCCCGAGGGACACGGGGTCTTTCCAATCGTTCAGTGTTTCTTACCTCTCTTCCTTTTTTCCTTGTTCCACGCTTTGGGTGGAGACTTCTTTCTTAGATTTTTCACGGTGTCGTCCACCTCTGCTTTTTGGCCTTTTTCGGATTCTTCCCTTGTGGGTCGTTTTGAATGCTTCGGGGGTGATGTTTTCTGAGATTTTCTCGTTCAGGTCTTTTCTTCCATCGCTCGTCCGTTTCTTCACTGAAAGGGAGTGCAGGTGGTATGCGGGGGTCTATCAGGGACGTTTAATCGGCCTCCACTTTTTTCTTTCCTTTCTTCGCTTTCGAATCCCGTGTGTTTTTTTCCACTACTGAAGGTTTCCGCCTACGTTCCGTTGGCTCGTCACCCATCTTCCGGGACGTTTTCGTCCTGTTTTATGATGTTTCTTTTTTGGACGTTTGTCTTCCTTCTTGGGTCTTTTTCGTTTATTCCCTCCTTCTTGGGATTTCTTTCACTAGAGTGCTGGTCCCGAGGGGCACGGGTCTTTTAATCGTTCAGTGTTTCTTTCCTCTTTCCTTTTTCCTTGTTCCACGCTTTGGGTGGAGACTTCCTTCTTAGATTTTTACGGTGTCGTCCACCTCCCGCGTTTTGCCTTTTCTCGGGTTCTTCCCCTTGTGGGTCGTTTTGAATGCTTCGGGGGTGATGTTTTCTGAGATTTTTCTCGTTCAGGTCTTTTCTTCCATCGCTCGTCCGTTTCTTCACTAGGGAAAGGGAGTGCAGGGGGATGCGTGGTCTATCGGACGTTAATCGGCCTCCACCTTTTCTCTTCCTTTCTTGCTTTCGGAATCTCCCCTGTGTTCTTTCCACTACTGAAGGTTTGTCCCCTACGGTTCCTTGGCTGTCACCCATCTTCCGGGCGTTTTTGTCCTGTTTATGAATGTTTCTTTCTGCGACGTTTGTCTTCCTTTTGGGGCTTTTCGGTTTCACTTACGTCCTTCTTGGCATTTCTTCACTGAGTGTGGTCCCGGTTGGGGTCTTTCCAACGTTCAGTGTTTTTTACCTCTTCCTTTTTTCCTTTTTACGCTTTTGGGGGGGACTTCGATTTTTCACGGTGTCGTCCACGTTTTGCCTTTTTTTCATTCCCTTCCCCCTTGTGGGTCTTTTGAATGCTTCGGGGGGATGTTTTCTGAGATTTTTTCTTTTGGGGGTTTTTTTTCCATCGCCGTCCGTTTTTCCTAGAAGGCAGTGCAGGTGGGGTGGTCTATCAAGCCCACCCGGGCCCCCTTTTTTTTTCTTCCTTTCCTTTCGGTCTCCCCCGTGTTCTTCCACTACTGGGTTTTTTCCCCCGGG
>BMAV01018397.1:0-16653 GCA_019973955.1 Trichonephila inaurata madagascariensis
GTCGTAGGTTTTATATTTTTCGGAAAAAACCTGAAAAAAACCCTTTTTTTTATAGGGGATCTTTTCCTCGCTATCTTCAAACTCCGTCCCCAAAAAAATCTCGCGAACTTTTTTTAAAGACTCGGATGGTGGCCAGGCAAATCTGTCTGACACGGATTGGTCACAGATCTCATCAGAGGAATGAGGCCCACATGCTGTTTTTAAACAAGTGACAATTAATCCTTTGACGGGCCCTTTCAACAATCTTTTAACAGGATGAGGTTTGGGAAACTCCCCATCAAATCTTTTTACCCCCCGTTCCATTGACTTATATTTCTTTAAAAAATTTTATTGTACCATTGTATTTTTTCTTTTTAAAGAAATATCCAAAATTTTACTTTAAATTTGTTTTTTTAAATACTTTGTTCACTTTTATATTCTGACTTTTTAAAAAAACTTTTTATTTTATATACACTTTTTTGTGTGTTTTTTTTTTAAAATTTTAATATACTAATCAATGTGTGGCGCGGTATAGCCAGGCTTGGCTCTCGCGCCAAAAAAATTAACAATCAATCAATCAATCAATCACGACGGACATTCGGTACTTGAAAGGATCTGAGATTTTGGTGGCTGATGCCTTATCGGGCATTCACATCTCAACTATAACATCGTGTCGACTTCAGAATGGCTAGGAAACAAAAAAAGATTCCCAATTTCAGGATATTTTGGCTGGTTCTTGTCCCCGCCAAAACCCCCCCTTTTCCCGTGGGACGGCCCTATCGCCCTTTGGGACGTGTGGGAACACATGATCCTTTTGTCCCGAATTTTCAGAGGGGGTTTTCCAATTTGCACGCACTCCCCAGGGGGGGGCGTCCCTGAAAAGGGTAGCTGACCCGGTGTGGCCGGAAAGAGACGGGATGTTCCTTAGGGGCCGTACTCTTCAGTGCCAACGTTCAAGGTAGCTCTGCATACAATGTAAAAGGGGGGTTTTGGGCTCCCTGGTTCTCGTTTTGAGCATGGAACATCGGCCTTGGGGGGCCCTGCCTCCATCGGGGTTTTCGTTTCTCCCCGCCCCCGGGTGCCCTAGTGATTTTTTTTCTCTTCCAAAGGGGGGTTTACTGTCTTTGGTAAACATGGGCTTCACAAACCCCAGGGTACCTAGTGATCTTTCTCTTTTTTTGGCTCTTCTTCTTCCATTTAAAATTTTCCCCCTTTTTTCTTTTCCCGTCTGACCCAAAAAATTTTTACACAATGAACTATGCAAAATTTTTTTTTCTATTGAAAAACTCTTTTATCAAAATATTAGGGTTTTTACATTTTGTATTGAGTTTTTAGTTCCTTTTTCGTATATTTCTTTAAATACTTTGATTATGTTATTTTATTTGTTTTGATTCAACTTTGGGTTTTTCCGCCCCGCATGTTTGCCGTGTGCGGCGTCCGAAAGGGGAAAATGGTTTCTGGGGACCCCTTTGGTTCCCTTGCCCCGTTTCCCTCCAGTATGGAGGGGTTAAAACCCAAAGGGATCCCTCGCTTTCCCCCTTTACGCTTCGGAGCGGGTGGCGGGTCCCCCGCTCCTTCAATCGGCCAATACCTCTTTCGGATCCCCAAAGAACACTGCTGGGTTAGTGCTGCAGAAAAGGGGTGTCGGTTTACCCGTTGGATCCTCCCCCTGGACTGTATCACTATATTCTGGTGTACTCTGGGTAGCGCCGTCCTGGTTTTGGCCAGATGACCGGCACACTGCCCCCCTTTTTGGGACTCCGTGGTGGGTGGGGGCCCCCGGGACAAGGGTATACGCGTTTTATGGTCCGCTGCGTCCCGGGTAAAGGCCTCGTATTACCACCCCAACATTGACAAAGTTTAAACATGCCAGTTTTTTATTATGCCCGAAAATAATGAAATGTCTTCTAAATCGCCTTTCCAATAAAAAAAACCCCTGATAGGAATGGGGGAAAACCAAAGTCCGTAAAACGTTTCCCCGGGGGATCTACTCATTGAAACAAACTCTGCTCTTCAAACGTCCTTTTTTCTTGCCAAGTCTTTCCCAAATGTCCCCTTACAATAATTCCCACAAAACACTTAACTCCTGCCGTGGTTCATTTCTGAAACTGACCTGTTGAGCACCCCCGAAGCGGAAATCCCCAGGGTTTTCAATCGGGGGGTTATTCAATCAGAAGAATCTATTAAAAAACTCTCATATTCCCAACCCCTAATTTTAACTTTCAATAGCCCAAATACCAACAAATATAAAAGGGGGACTTTGAAAAATCTCCCACATAGAACCCTCCGCTGTTTCAAATGCCAGAGGGTTTGGTCATTCTAAAATTCCTGCCCGGACAACACCTCTAGATTTTCTGTTGGAAAGCTTACGAATATTTAGGCCAAAAAGTATAAACTGCTCACAACCTCATCCATCAGATTCCAAATATGCCTAAATGGAAAATAAAAAACAAATACGGAAATAAAAAATAATAAAAAAATATTTCTTATCGAAACACGTAAATTAAATCCCAAAATATCTCAAACATACCTCAAGCTACTAAACCCTCAACTGTAAAAAACAACCCAAAACCCATGAAAATATTAAAAAATGTATGTCCACCTTTAAAACCTACAACCTTTCATCTGTTCCCCAAAACAATGCCTTCTAAAAATTCCCAAAATTTCCAAATCATCTACAACAACTCAAAAACACAACTCTTGCCATTCCCTCTCCTGCGGCTGTTACATCATCAAAAATCTCAACCATTTTCCTTTTGTACACCCCACCCCCCTCATCGCAATACTACCAACAACTCAAAAACGAGTCTTTTTCCCCTACCCATACTACTACTACTACTACTTCCCCAGCAATGCCTAAATATTCCCTTTCATCGTTATCAACAAATCCTCAGTTCTTTCAACTTCTAATAAATTTGCCACTCTATCAACTGATGCAATCATCGGTTTCCATATCAAGTCTACAACTACTACATCCAATAAAAAACATTTTAAGCATCCCAAACAAATTCAAAAGTAGGAAAAAAAATACAAAAAACCCGTAATAGAAATAAAAATGACTCACATAAACCCAGAAAGCCAACACCTCAAGAGTACACTACTGATGACGAAGACATGATTGTCTATGACGTAGAGGAAAAACTTGAGCCAGATCCTCTGGATAAATTCAAGAAATCAAAAAATGTTTTAAACGATCCTCAAGCATATATACGCAAGTTAACACCAACTCGATTCAGGACAAATAAAAGCTAAATATATATATATATATTTTTTTAACTTGTATTGCCTGACTTTGTTTTAAACTAACATGTTCCATTCTTATTTTTCAATTGTTTTTAATTTAATATATGGTCTGACTTGGTGGGGCAAATCCCCACCAAATTTTAAAAATTAAATTAAATATAAAAATCCAACAAATTATTTTTAATTGTTCTAACTTTCATTTTTATGTGTGTGCATGCAGGCATGCACATATATATAAAAAAATAATTATTAAAATACACATGACATATATATAATTTTTTTAAGATTTTAACAAATGTTTGGCGCAGTATAGCCAAAATTGGCTCTTGCGCCATAAAACCCTACATTCACTCACTCACTCACTCGTTTCTGCCTTACCAGTGTGGACCGGTTCTCCAAGTGGCCGGAGGCGTTTCCAATGGTGGTGATTACAGCAGAAGCCGTGGCCAAGGCTTTCTACACTGGTTGGATCTCCAGATTCGTTCCTCCTCTCAGATTAACGACTTATAATTTAAAGATTTAATGAATTTTCATGCTTAAATATAATGTAAATTTTTAACTTTAAAAAAAAAAAATCTTTTTATGGAAATTAAAACAAATGTTTGGCGCAGTATAGCCGAAATCGGCTCTTGCGCCAATAAAACCAAAAATCACTCACTCACTCACTCACCAGATTAACGACTGACCAGGGAACGCAGTTCGAGGCATCTGTTCCATGCTCTATCGCAGTTATCAGGCACAGAGAGGCAACACACAACTTCATATCATCCAGCCGCAAACGGCCAAGTAGAAAGATTTCATCGGTAGTTGAAATCTGCTACAATGGCCCACGAAAACGGTAAGTGGACCATAGTATTGTCTACCATACTAATGGGATTCCGTGCCACTTGGAAAGAGGATCTACAGGTCACAACTGCGGAGATGACTTATGAGGCTCCTATCAGGCTTCCGGGCGAATTTCTATGCCCATCAAAATCAAGCGCAGATCCTGTTACTTTTGTGGGGAGACTCAGGGAGTCAATGCAGCGTCTTACTCCCGACAACACGACATCACGGTCAACATGCAGTCTTCGTAAGTAAGGATTTGGACACATACAGCCATGTCTTTCTGCGTACAGAATCCCTGAGAAAAGGTTTGCAACCTCCATACGAAGGTCCCAATAAAATTGTCGACCACACAGAAAAGTTGTTCAGGATTTTGAGGCATGGAAAGGAGGTGTCGGTGAGCATCGATAGACTGAAGCCTGCCTACATTCCCAAAGAGTCGGAGGACTTCCCAGTGGAAGTCAACCTGAAGGAAATAGTGTCTCTTCAACCAGAGGAAATTCAAGAGTCCGAACAAGAAAAGCCGTGAGAAAGCTCTAGTAGACAAACCACAACACCCGTTCTAGCCGCAGAGTACGTTTTAACCCCAAGTATAGCTAAAAGACCCGCTATCGCTGGGGCTACCTGTGGCGGTTGTGGAGTGCTGCCGTCGCAAGGTGACATTGGTAGCGAAGATGAAACAGAGCGCCGAAGGAAGAAGGGAAGAGAGACTGAGGCGCATGAAGTTAAGTAAGCGTTTAAAAAGAGGAGCTGGCAGTTCGTAATTTTCATCGAGAGAGGTGCAACTGTAAACATCTCCGCTATCCAGACTGTTAGTACGAGCAAGCAGTAAGAAAATCGATTTTTAAATTTAAACTTTTGTAAATATTTTTAGATGTGTCCTATTTGTGTAAATACTTTTAAACGAATTCCATTTTTAAATGGTAATTAAATTGAAGTGGCTGAATTAAGTATTATTTCCTTCACACACGTACACACCTAAAGAGAACATTTTGAAAAAAGGTTATTCTAAGTTAATTTGTTGCCGAAATATTGTATTTAAATAATTTTTTCGTCAAAATGACCTTAAAAATAATTTTATACATGTATTCTAATCTAAGTGAGACTAAATATCATGAAAATTCTTCATTCATACTCTTTTCAAAATCACGGTTCCGAACGTAGTCGAATACCTTAATACCTCGGTTGCGCGAAACTGATATATACCCAGTGGTAATTAAGATGTTAATGCTAAGACATATAACAATGACATAAAGATAATATTTTGTGTTACTCTGCGATGAATTACCCTGTGAAGCGGGGAGGAATTACAACTAATATATAATGGAACACACAACGTAAAACATATATATCAGAAGTATTGTAAAACTATAAGGTTACAATATAAATTTTAATAAATTAAAATAAAATTTATTTTTTGTACAGATCGGAGAGTGATAGTGGATCGGATCTTATAGTGTTTTCAAATTCACAAATGTTCAAACCAACTTGGCCAAATACATGCAGCCGTGGTATCCGAGTGGTCAAGTTTATGGGGTCGTTGTAGGCCGAAAAAAGGCAAATCGTTTGCAACCAAATCCAGAAGCGAAGAGTGATTATTCAAATTAGGAATCTTTTAAATATCAGAAGTTTAGCGTAAGCAAGGTGGCCTTTTGGGGGAAGTGATTATGCTAGTCTGAGTATAAACGTGTAAGCTCAAGTAAGCCGATATTCCAGTGTCAGCTTTTCGTTTAAGTGCGTTCAAGCAAGGTGGATACCATCCCACGCGATATAAGGAAATTACATTGAAGATTCGGGAGTGTTATTGCTACCTAGAAAATAGAGGTTGGATCATTCAAGTTAATATTGGGAACTGTGTATAAACTGAGAGTACACCTATTCCTAAAGTTAAACATAGTTATATATATTAAGGTCGCTCTTATTTGGTAATACGTATTTTGTTTCTCACCTCAGATCCGCAAAGTTAACTGAACCACTCTAACAATGATATTAATTATATTTTAATATCTCTTTATTAAAATCTTAAGATTATGGCAACGCCAGGTTCTTTATTCACTCCAACACCCCTAGGTCACGAAGATAACTTAGAAGTAAGGCATCACCTACGGGCGACTGCTTTACAAATTGTTTTGAGAATATTATTACAATAAAAATTATTTAAGCACAATATTTTGACAAAAAATGAACTTTAAAGGAAAATGTTTTGAAAATTCGTCATTCTATGAAAAATTCTTATATTATAATATTGCCTGTATATAGTTGAGACCTCTTTACAGAGGCTGAACCAGAATTTTTCAAATATGTGACTTAGTAATGGATTCATCCATATTTTACTATAACGGAGAGCTGCAATTTTAAGAAAAAAATGCCAATAGTTATTTTGCTTATTTAACCTAAGACTTCTCTAGAGAGTCTGAACTAGGATTTTTGAAAAAAAAAATTATTTTCAGAGTTACTACCAATTGAAATATTATTTTTTTTTGTGTGTGTGAATATGTCCTTAAAACAATTTTATACGTGTATTCTAATCTAAGTGACACTAAATATCATGAAAATTATCCATTTATGCGGGTTTTTTTTTTAAAAAAAATCATGGTTCCAAATGTAGTCGGATACCTTACTGAACACACTTCTATGACTGCGAGAGATATAGATACGGTATTTGATCTGGGCAAATCAAGTGTTTCAAGAATTTTGAGAATAGTTTAAGATTCTCTATCGTCGTCTCCAAAAGGAAAAGGGGAATTTGGGCTGAAAGGGAAAATTGCTCTACAACTGTTAAAATTCTAAAAAAAATGCCAAAATAAGATAAGGACTGACCCTCGAAGTGAAATATTATGATGTTTCAGTGAGTACTTAAACTGTGCAGAAGTTTGGTGCAATATAGCCAGAATTGGCTCTTGTGCCAAAAAAAAACTCACAGAACCCTTTTCTGTACAGTTGAGTGAGTGAGTGTAAGTTATCTGTAAGGCATAAAGACCGAGGAAAAAGGAATTCCTAACACGGAAAATGATGATACAATGATTAACATAGACGAAAAATATCGATCCTGGGCTGTTAATGACTAGAAGAATCTGATTTTTAGTGATGCGTGTGAAACGCATTTTTGTTCAGGGACACAAATCAAGTGTAGTTAACGAAGCGAAGTTGAAACTCTGCTACCAGATCATATACGACGGACTGCAAAACATCCATCTGAGCAGATGTTATGGGGCTTTTTCGTAACCGATGGCACTCGAAACTTGGTTCCTTTTAAAGGCAGGAGATGATAATTATGTCAAATACATAGTAAAATTACACAGTAAGATTGTTTCATCCATGGAAACATTTGACGAAACATTTCAATATAATTTGGCTTCTTTTCACAATTTGAATATGGTCCAGACTTTTATGAGGGAAAATAAAAGGGCATGACTGACCTGGTGATTCACCTGACATAAATCCTTTATGGCAGATTAATTAAAGAACTTATGTCATGCTCTCTAGAATAGCTTAGCTAAGATGAGTTCATGACAACAGAACAAATAATGTGATATACGTTTGGTTGCACGATGATAAAAGTAAGAACATGTATGCGCTGTACTATTGGATTCAATACAAGATGAGTTGAAGAGGTCATTTCTGCTGTAAAGAGGACATACTTCGTACTAATATAGAAAAATTTCTTTCTACTTAAGGTGTATATAATAAAAGCTGGGGTTTTGGAAAAATGTTTGCCATTTTTCCCAATTAATTCAAACAGTATGGTATTGTTTATGCTTTTCCAGAGCAGGATACTCGCAAATTGCTGAAATTGTATTGCTGCATTAGTTCTTCAAAAACGTTGTACAGTTTCATGCAGCTTTTGTACAAATTCCTAAAAGCTTGATGTGCTTTTTCTTTAACCCCTTAAATACCACTGCAGTATAAACAGTCTAACTCAACCAATGCGTTAAGTGCCAAGGATGCATATGTACGCCATTCCGACGCATGAATCCTCTTTCTGCGCTATAATCAGCAAAACTTTCGATGACTTCGTAGTGCAATACAATGAAATAAACTTTTTTTTACAAAGGATTTACTTAATTCAGCAGAAATATTCTTATTTTTATCCCCCCCCCAATACATCATATACCCATGTCAAAATCGGTGGCACTGGGGAGTGAATGATGTAACATTTAACCGGTAGTTAAGGGTCTAAGTACTAGTTAATGTTTCCTTCAACGACATATAAAAGGCTGCTGTAAAATAGTGCTCATGGTCATGGTCTCGTATTCGTAGCCTGCGGATTCGAATCCCCTGTCCTTGCGCCACTGAAGATCTACCATGTGGTGGAGTTAATACATGTTAAATCAGCCAAAGTTGAAGGTCCTCCTATTGACGTGGAGTGGTAGTTTGGAGAGGATGGTGCAGCATAAGTATCGTCCACGTCAGTTAACCATGGTTGAAAATTACGAGGTTCGTCGTCAGTAACCGTGGTGTTGCTTTGTACAAATGCGATATCATAAACACTCTCGCTGAGATGTAAATTACCAAGATTCCAATTTTCATAATTAAAGGTAATTTGAATTTATAATATGTTTACTTAATTTTCAAATTAATAAACTATCCTGATTAATAAATGAATTCATATCCCCAGATTTAGCATTCTATCTAACAAGTACTTATTTATAAGTAAATTCATGTATTCTTAGGGCTGTTTTTTCAGTTAATATATCCACAATATTCTAATATTTCTGTGCGATTCAACTATTTGAACCCTCAGCTCCTCAGGGGCTCACCTTCTTTAGGTGAGTACGGGTTTCACGCCCCGAGGTGCCCTAGTGATTCCTTTTTCTTCCTAAGGGGCTTTCTTACTGTCTTTTGGTGTAAACATGGGCTTCACGAACCCAGGGTACCCTAGTGATCTTTTTCTCTATTTTCGGCCCTTCTCCTTTACAATCAAATTTCTCTTTCCCGTCTAGACCACACAGAGACCTATATTAGAAAAATGAACTATGTTCAAATTTTTGTTTTTTTTCTGATGAAAAACTTACGTTTTACTACTAACATATTATGGTTTAGATTTTCTATTGCGTTAATTTAGTTTCTTTTCGTACATTTATTTTACTACTTTGATTATGTTATTTTATTTGTTTTCGACTAACAACGCTGGTTTTCCGACCCGGCATGTTTGCCGCCGTGTGCGGCGTCCCGTAAGGGGAAAATGGTGTTCTGGGGATCCTGCGTTCCCTTTGCCCACACCTCCAATATGGAGAGGTTAGTGGCCTGGGGATGCCCCGCGTTCCCTTTGGCCCACGCCACTGTAGACGGGCGGTATGAGCCCGCCCCTCCTGCCAATCGGTTGAAGTACTTCGGTATCCCCTGAAGAGACACTGGTTGTAGGCTAGTGCTGCAGATAAAGGGTGTCGGGTTTACCCGTTGGATCCTCACCCTGACTGTATCACTATATTCTGGGTGTACTCCAGGTAAGCGCCGTGCCTGTTTCAACAGTTGACCGGCACACTGCCTCCCTTGTTGGACTCCGTGGTGGGTGGAGGCACGCCAGGACGAAGTGGTGTACGCGCATATGGATCCCAAGCTGCTGCCCGGGTAAAGGCCTCGTATTACCCAACCTAAACATTGACAACATTTCGCAAAGTAAGTGTTCACGCTTTTTAATTTTACTTTACCAAACAGTGAAATGTCCTGTAAATCTCCTTTTGCAATTTTCTAAAGCTCTTCACAATTGGTGAGCCAAAATCAGTTAAAAATGAAATCCGGCGATTTACTTGTTGAAACTAACTTATTCAGTCCAAGTCCTATTTATCTGCTAAAACCTTTCTTGACTCACCCTCCTTGTAACTCCCCATACCCTAACTTAGTCGAGGTGTAATTTCAGAACCTGACGCAGTTAAACACTTCTGGAGGCTGAAATACTAGACGGGATTCTCAGATCAGGGTGTAGTGCAAATGTAGCAAGAATCATTTTAAAGAAAGATACTCAAATTATTCCAACTAAACACTTAATCTTAACGTTCAATAGCCCAAAACTGCCAACTACCATAAAAGCCGGTTATTTAAATTGTAAAATCCGTCCCTATATACCGAATCCTCTGCGCTGTTTCATGTGCCAGAGTGTCTCGGGCACTCCCAAACTCCTGCCGTGGTCAATTAACATGCCCTAGATGCATCCGTTCTGGCATTCTTCCACGGATTGTACTCTAGAGCCGAAATGTGTGTTAATTGTACCGAGCCCTCCCCACCCATCAAATTCAAAATTGCTTCCAAAATGGAAAACTGAAAACAAATACAGGAAATAAAACAAATAAGTAATATTTTTATCTTGAAGCCCGTAAATTAATAGTCCCACAATCATCCTTTCAAACATACGCTCAAGCCGCTAAATCCAGTATTAAAATACCCTACTCAAAACAACAGACGAAAAAATATAACAAATGTGAAATGTCCACCTTTGAAGTTACAAGCCAACCACTTTCATCCATCCCCAAATCCAAATACACTCACAATAGCTACTCCTGTTTTACCACATCATCTTCAGCCCAGGCAGAACTCTACCCTCCACCTCTCTTCTCATTAGAAATTACAGTCACTGAACCTCAAATCCACCCACACTCACCACTACAAATACATCTTTAGGAAACTGAACCCACCCCTCTTGTAACCTCTAATAAATTTACTGCACTTTTAAATGAAATTCAACCATTAGTTCCCCTTTACCAGAGTCTGTCCCTACTACATCCAATAGTGAACGTGTTCGAATACATCAGAAATCCAAAAAAATATAAAACGAAATTCAAGAAATAGAAGAAAACGACCAAAAATACAGAAACCAGAAATTGAAATAAAAATGGCTCCACATAAACCCAGAAAACCAGCACCTGAGGAGTTTACTACTGATGACGAAGACATGCTCGTATATGACGTGGAGGAAAAACTGAGCCAGATCCTCGCGCATATATACGCAAGTTAACACCAACCTGACTCCAGGACAAGTAGAAACTAATTTTATAACAACATGTATTGCCCAACTTTTGTACTAAACAACAAAAATAGTTCCATTCTCCTTTGAAATGTTTTTATTTTAATATATTGTTCGACTTAGTGGGGTAAAACACCCCACCACAATACCTCTATTTGCTTTTATCAATAGAATAAGTTTTATATACATACTTTTGATATTTTAAATTTTATGCATTGAAGAGATATACTTTTAATTATTTTAACATAATTAGTTTCCAAATTTAACGAATGTTTGGCGCAGTTTAGCCATATATTTGGCTCTTGCGCCATAAACCCATACTCTCACTCTCTCCGACTTTTGAACCCTCAGGGGCTCACCTTCTTAGGTGAGTACGGGGTTTCACGCCCCGAGGTGCCCCAGTGATCTTTCCCTCTCCTAAGGGCTTCTACTGTCTTTGGTAAACATGGGCTTCACGAACCCAGGGTACCCTAGTGATCTTCTATTTTCGGCCCTTCTTGCCATTCAAATTTTCTTTCTTCCCGTCTAGACCACAGACCAATTTACACAATGAACTATAAGCCTGTAAATTTGTTTTTTCTATTGAAAACTCTTTTATTACTAACATATTATGGTTTACATTTGTATTGTGTTAGTTTAGTTCCTTTTTCGTATTTTTAAATTTTTGATTATGTTGCTTTATTTATTTTCGATTAACACCGTTGTTTTTCAACCTGCATGTTTGCCGTGTGCGGCGTCCTTCCCGTAAGGGGAAAATGGTGTTCTGAGGATCCTTGCGTTCCCTTTGCCCACACACTTCTCCAATATGGGAGGAGGTTAGTGGCAGGGGATACCTCTGCGTTCCCTTTGGCCCATGCCTTTCACTGTAGACGGGTGGCAGGAGTGAGCCCGCTCCCGTCAATCGGCTGGTAGTAGCTCTCTCTTCGGTGTCCCCTGAAGAGACACTGCTGTAGGTTAGTGCTGCAGATAAGGGTGTCGGGCTTCTTACCCGTTGATCCTCACCCTGACTGTGTATCACTATATCTCCTGGGTGTACTCCAGGTAAGCGCCGTGCCTGGTATTTGGCCAGTTGACCGCACACTGCCTCCTTGTTGACTCCCCGTGGTGGGTGGAGGCACGCCAGGACGAAGTGGTATACGCGTTGGCTATGGATCCAAAACCGCTGTGCCCGGTAAAAGGCCTCGTATTACCCAACCTTAACATTGATACAGTCATAACACAACAGATTTTAATTATTTCATTCCATCAAAGAAATGTCAAAAATTCGCCATTTGCTATCATCCATAAAGCCCTGATCGGAATAGGTGGTGAACCGAAACGGTTAAAACGATTGCGCTCCGGGGATCTACTTTATTGAAACGAATTCCGCTGTCCAAAACAAAATCTTTTCTTCCTCGCTAAAACCTTTAAACTCGTCATTAAATGTAACTCCGCACAAATCTCTAAACTCTTGCCGAGGTGTTATTTCAGAACCCGGACTTGATAGGCACTCCTGAATTAGAAATACTTGAAGGCTTCTTCTGATCAGGGTGTTACTCAAGTCAGGAGAATCACAATAAAAAGACTCCTGGGTACAATTATTCCCACAAAGCATTTAATTTTAACATTTAATAGCCCAAAACTACCAAACGCAATAAAAAGCTGGATATCTGAATTGTAAAAATCCGTCTTTATATACGAACCCTCTGCGCTGTTTTAAGTGCCAGAGGTTCGGTCGCTCCCAAACTTCCTGCCAAGTAAGGTCGAGATTCTCAACATGCTCTAGATGTGCAAATCGTTGACATCCTTCCACGGATTGTACCTCTAGAGCCCAAATGTATCAATTGCTCAGAATCCCATTCATCAGATCCAAAATTATGCCCAAAATGGAAGTTAGAAAACAAAATTCAGGAAATTAAAACAAATAAAAATATTTCTTACCCAGAAGCACGCAGCAAATTAATAGTACCTCAACTATCCTGCAACATATGCTCAAGTTACAAAACCTAAGTACAAGCAATAACCTCACACACATGTACAATAAACTGGACCAAATATTACAAAACATAATCTGCCTACCTTTGCATTATGCGTCTGAAAACCCGCATTCTTCAGTGTCACTATACCAAGCACCTCGGCTTCAATATCTGCTAAAGCCTTTACGTCATCTCTATCCACTCAAGCACATCTAATTCCTTCCACATCTGCAATACTACCAACAACTCAAAGCGAGTCTTTGTTACAAATACCCATTACTACTACTACTACTTCCCTAGCACAGCCTAAATACTTCCACTTCATCGTTACCAACTGAAATACCCCCCAGTTCTACAACTTCTTAATAAATTTGTTACTCTATCAACTTCATTGATGTTCAATCATCAGTTTCCATATATCAGAATCTACAGCTAAGCATCCAATAAGGAACATCTTAACACATCCCAACGAAATCTCAAGAAATAGAAGAAAACGCCTGCAAAAAAATACAAAACCAGAAATAGAAATAAAATGACCTACATAAACCCAGAAAGCCAGCACCTAGAGAATATACTACTGATGAAGAAGACATGCTTTGTATATGACGTAGAGGAAAAACTTGAGCCAGATCCTCTGATAAATCCAAGATGTCAAAAATGTTTTAAACGATCCTCAAGCATATATACGCAAGTTAACACTAACCCGATTCAGACAAGTAAAAGCTTAATTTTATAACATGTATTGCCCGACTTTGTATTAAAACAAAATTGTTCCATTCTCCTTTCCAATTGTTTTTTATTTTAATATATATGGTCTGACTTGGTAAGCAACTCCCACCAAATTTCTTTAATTACTTGAAAAGGTTTTATGTGATTAGAAATTTTAACTTTTTAGAACTGTATTGTCATTATTTTAAATATTTTATATAAACATTTTAAATTTTATTATAACAAATGTTTGGCGCAGTATAGCTCTAAATTGCTCTTGGTGCCATAAAACCATACTCTCACTACTCAACTATTTGAAACCCTGCTAAAATATTTCATTCTTTAAAGGTACGATGTTCAACTGATCCATATCTTATAAAACAAATTAGGGACTGAAATCCATAATTAACCTTTTAACTGCCGCCGGTGTAAATAGCCGTTTCACTTAACAGGTGCGTTATATGCCTCAGACGTATACAGCCGTCCTTCCAAAATACGATTCTTTTCTTTGCGCCACTCATGTTGAAACTATTCCGAAGGGGCTCAAAATGTAATAAAATGATACTAACAGTGTTTTCAAAGGATTTACTTATGTCGTGTAAAATGGCTTCTTATTTCTGCCATTTTTCCACCAATACACCGTACTTACGTGTCTACGCTGTTGGCATTGGGGAGAGAATTGTGTAGCTTTCAATCGGTAGTTCAGAGTTACACAATTATATAAATTTTCTGAAGACAAAATCTTATTTATTTAGAATGATCAATCGTTACCAATGTATTTCTTGGACCAGTGAGTAAAAATGGTGTAAACAACTGATTGTCAAATATAATCTTACCTTTATTCTGGGATTCCATTTCGATTTATCCACAGAGAGGTGCAAATTACACGTAGATCCTATTACACCTAAATCCTGTCTTGGTCCAAATCCCTGGATCTATCGGCTCTTCAGAAATTGTTAGCAGATTTCGGGTGAATTCTATCCCCTTTCCCTTTGCTTCAACTATTTCTCGCAAATTGCAAATACTGTATGCAGCCTACCACCAAAGTGCAATCTCCTAGAATATATTTTATAAGAAAAATATTTATATAAGTAGCTAAACTGTTGCAAAGGTCAAGCAACATCTCAGAAAGTTGATAGTATTGCCGTGGTTTATATGCTAGCTGTCAAAAATATGTTTTTATTCGATTATGCTTGAAATAGGAATATTATAAAACGGTCTTGACACTAAAGGCTGAATTATTTACTGGCACTTTTCTCATAAGAAAGAAAAATATCCCTTTTCGGAATCTTTTTATGAGTTTAATATTAAAAACTAATGGATAATTTTATATTCGTATTTGAAGAAATTCTTGTAAAGTAACACACATTTGAATTTGTATTGATTAAGTTCTTGCATCGTTTGCAAAAATTCAAAATTATTTAATATTGTAATTTGTAATTACTGGATATTTTCCTGTTTCCAGTGTTGAATTATTTAACTGAAGTAATTGATATATTATGACCGTATATGATTTGATTGGAAAGTTATCGACAGAATTATTGTGAGAAATAGAGAAAACGCGATTAAATGACAGATAGTGATAAGGTAAAAAGAATAAGTGAAAAAAAACAGTTCAATAAAATGAGAATAAGTGAGAAAAAGAGATTAATAAAATGAGAATGATAAATGAGGAAAAAAAGATTAATAGGACTAAGAAACTTCTATACCGACCATGTTAAATTGGCTGTTTTCCATGTACCTTTCTAAAACTCTGTTACATGTACATGCTTGAAATTTCTCATGTAATTAAATTACACCTTTCTCTCATTATACTGAAATAAGACCTTAGCCACTTTTGAATTTTTTAATAATTTATACAATATTTTATCAAACATAGTGAAATTTGACCCATTTTTAACATAAACTCAAAAATTTACTTTTACAATTTTTTTTTTTTTACAAAATGCTCATTTCGGTATATATTAGCTATCATTATAAAAATGTCATCAACATTTTACATACCTGTAAACATTATTTTCTCAGGAAAGGTACATTGAACATTAAAAGTTTACATTTTGAAGTAAATGAACTTTAGTGTTAAATTGCTTTTTTTTAAAATATTCCTCCTCATACTCAAATTATCTATATATATTTTTAAACTCATCATTTTCTGTCTTCCTTTTAAGGTATCGACTACGTTCGGGGAACCATGATTTTAAAAAAAGCATAAAATTTTAATTTTTATGAAATTTTTTGTGTCACTTTTAGAAGAAAGCATGTATAAAAGTTTTTTAAAGGGCATTATACAAAAATTTTTTAAATACAAAATTTTTTTCAAAAATTAACAGAATAACCTTTTTAAAAAGTTCTCCTTTTTTAAAAAGCTTCTATTGCATCAAAATTTTTCTGTATATAGTTAACTTTACAGGGCCCAAATATGATTTTTGAAAATTCAAATTATTTTCGGTTACAACGATTTGAAATAATTACGGGTATTTTTAAAATTTCTCGCTTCTGTTTTTGTAAAAAAAATCAAAATTCCGAGTTGTTTCAAAACTGTTGAACCTTTGAAGCTAAAATACTTCAAAATATTAATAAAAAAAAGCATTTTTTCGGTTTTAAAAAAGGGGTATTCTAAGTTAAATTTTCCAAAATAATTTAATTTTTGATAATTCCAAAAAATAAATTTTTTAATAAAACAAAAAAATTTACCCTGCTGCAAATCACGGTTTTCCCAACGTAGTCGGGAAACCAATCTTTTTTTTCCCAACTTCTTTTGTTTCTTATAAACACGAGTATTTAGCCTTTTAAAACCCCGTTTATCGTGCACTCCCTTTGAATCACCAGAATCAATCTTAAGTTTTTTTAAAATTTCTGGTTTTGATACATTTTCCCTATAAAAAGATGAAATTGCATCCTATGTACCCAATGATAATACTTCCTTTTTTTAAATTTTTCTTCTGTGCACGGCCTTTCGTTGTTTACACTTTCAAGGATTTT
>BMAV01018399.1:0-40157 GCA_019973955.1 Trichonephila inaurata madagascariensis
AATCCTTTCTTTTTTTTACAACATTTGATTCTGTCATATGTATATACGTATTTAAATTAATTGCAATTATTTAATAAAAAGTAACCAAAATAACATTTTGTTTATTTTGACTTAAGTAGGAATTGGCTTAAAAAAACTTTTTTTTATATTATTTGTTTATATAACTAAAGGTAGCAAATGATGAATTAGTATTTATTTTCTACTGGGTGTTTTCGTAGATAACATTTGGAAAAAGTTTGTAAAAAGAACGAGTGGCTCAAATAAGTTTAAAACTCATACTATTTTAAATTTAAAAAATAAAAAAGAAAATTCCAAGATTTCTTATTTCAATAGAAGAGAGTCCAATCGCTATATTATACCGTAGTTTTATAGGTAGAGTCACAAAACACTTGGCAGTTAAATGAAGACATCTTTTGTTAAATTAAAAAATAAAATTATTATTCATAAAAGTATTTTTGTGCTTTTCATCATTTTGACTCTTATATAAAAGTAAAGTCCATCAAAAACTACAACAGGTTTGTGCATATATTGCATGCAATCAATTATGGTAACAAGAACAATTATGGTTCCAAAATCAATAACTGGAAAGTTACTTTCTTGTGTAAGAAGCCAAAACATTTCATAGCTTTCTCGCCTTAAACGCAACTCGTTTCTTTAAGCCTCTTGCGATTTTCTTATTTATGGCAAACTTGTTTTCCATAATTTGTCATGACTTTATCACTTGCCTTCAAGCAAGAGAAGCTATCGTTGGGAGCTTTTTGAAAACACCTGCTGGGAAATGGATTCTGGAAGAATGGAAGGAGTCTCATTATAACAGGGAGGTTCTTTCTTTCCTTCTTATATGAGGGGAGAGAGATGACGAGATGAAATCAATTCTTCTTCTACTCCCCTCTGTGACATCCCTCCTTTCATGGGGAGCCTTAAGGAAAAGAAAATAACGGTACTGACGTTACAAAAGTTTGTTTTAAATAAAACTCATAATTTCTTTGACAGTTTTAATTTAGCTTTCACTTTAAAGTTGTTCTTTATTTTATTTTTGCATGCAGTCTACCGTAAGATGTGAAAAAATAGAAGAGTGAAATAAAGGAAAATATACATTTTATACGCACGTATTTTTTTTACATGTGTTTCAAAGTTTAGAATCAATTACATTAAAAGAGCAAAACCGATTTACGTTTGTCTTACTTTTTGCTCACTACTCGGCCAAAAAAACGAAAAAATCGTCATTGAAATTTATCTCAATGCATTTTCAATTTTTTTTCTGGCCACTTTTGGATGTATAGTAATTTCAAGTTTTGGGAACAAAAACATGCTCTGTATTTTTCAGGAATTTTAATTCAATATCGAATTATTTTAAGTAGTATCAAGTGTATTTTTATCAAATAAGTTAAATATTGATTATTTTAAAACTATAAATTCAAAACATTCTTATTATAATTTTGAATGAAATAAACATATATACTTTTCTGTTAAATTTTAAAACGCTCTCTTTATCTAGTTTATAGTCACCAAGTTAAAAAGACTCTCTAGCAGTAATGTTGTGTTTTAAATATTCTCTTTACAAATGCATCAGGGAGGGGGGAAATAAAATTCATACAATATTTAAGTCAAATATGGAAACTAAATGAATGCTTCAACTATTTAATTCATTGTATTTAAATACAATAACATAAAAATGACGAAATGTTTAATTTCCTGCATTATAAGAAAAGAAAATGAAAAAAAAAATTCAATTATAATTTTGTGCTTTCTTTCTGAATCAATCTGTCTAGACACTATTTTATTTCAAAAAATAAGCAGATGATGGAAGTTTTCACTTAATAGAATTTTTTACGATACAAAAAGATCAAAATATACTTCATTGTGATATATATGTAACCGTTAAAGTGCATAATTTCATAGATTAACTACATGAAATATTTATACAAGTCAGTTAAAGTATATAATAGATGAAAAATTTCATACTTTACCTAGTTATTCTATGTAATAACTATGTATTCTATGAAATAAATAAGAAGAGACCGTTAAAGTGAAAAATAAACAATTCCAAAGATATTTTATAAATTATTTAATCATAAATTGCTAAAATCTCTAGAAAAATATATTTGTCCTTTTGCAGATGATATAATTTTTCTATTGCTCATATAGCTAAAACTAGTTAAACAGAAAGGGGAAAAAGAATCTGTTGCAAAGATGGGTTGTATTTAAATATTATCAACAAAAATACATGCTAGGAAGAAAAACTGTTGCTTTATAAAAATATTGTGTAAACTTTTTCAAAAGAAAATGTAAGGGAATATTAGTTAAAATGTTATGAGATGCCTTTATTTCACTTTTCACTATTTATTAGAGCTAGGATTGCTGGGATGACACTTTGGATTGACCTGCTTATTATTTTTGAAACAAACACACTGTTAAGTATTACACCTTTTTCTTTACACGAACACTTTTTATATCCTTTCCCATTACCGTAACTTTGAGTTATTGCAACTCATCCAAGCGTTGTGTCAATATTTGAAACTTCTTCAATGGAAATTAATTCTCGTGAACATATACTAAAATGATATCTAGTGTTAATTTTATATACTTTAACTAAATGATTTGGTTATTGCATGGAATACCTAGTTATTCTATGAAATAACGGATTCCACGCTTTAAATGTAAAATATATATGGAGAAAAATCGGAAGTACATTTAAAAAGTATGAAGACAAAAATAGAAAATTAAAAATTACAAAAATTTCAGAAACCACCAAAAATGTATAAATGAAAGTATAATAAATAAAGTAAAAATCCTTTATTAAAAAATAATATGCATATATATATTCCATAAATTACTCATTTTTTATAAGACACTCAGTAAATTATTTCTGTATCCTTAAATATAACTAATATTATTTTGAAAATTTTATACTTTTAAATTTAAATTCGGAAGAAATAAATAGACAGAAAGTGGAAAAATTTAAACTGCTTTACAATAAATCTCAAAAAATTTTAAATATTTCTCAAAAGTTTTAAAATGAAGAGAAATTCAATACAATTAGTTTACACAAACCTTCATGAAAATCAAATCATTAGATATTTTAGTAGATGAAGTCCCTTTTTCCTATAAATGCTTTTACGAAGCAAATGGAAAAATAAATATATAGATAGATAACGGTAAATGGTCTAGATCAGGGGTGTCCAACACGCGACCTGCGAACTGCATGTGGCCCGTGAGTACGTAAGTTGCGGTCCGACGACTCTTTTAAAGAATTTTAAAATATCAGGTTTATAAAGTTTTTTTCAGTTTGAATCTATTTGAGGGAAATTTTATATATATATAAATCTACAATGTATTTGCCTGTTACCTGTTCTTGCTTTAAAATAAATCCTTTTTGATAATAGAAATGTCCTTTAGATTAAAATAGATTTATATTTTATCAAACAGTTACATTTGATTTTTCTACAATAAATTACTTTTTTAATAAATTCCGAATTGCATTATGCATATCATTTACTAAGGATTCTGTGTATGTGCCAATTTCATTTCTCCTCCTCCTTTTCTGTTTGGAGTGCCCAAGTAAGTATGATAAAGACGAACTAAGGATTCAGCTCTAACATCAATATTTATATGTATGTATTTTTTTCTTATTTTTAACAGTTTATTGTTACGGGCAACCTGAATTTTATAAAAAAAATTATAAGAAAATAACTAAATAGACATATATTTTTATTAATTGTAAATATACTTTAGACTTCAATTCATTGACTTTATAACTGTGTCAAATATGTTGTGTAAGAATATCTTACATGTATGGCTTTGAATTTCACATGTAGAATGTTTTGAATTTTGGATTAATTTCCTCATCAAATTTCACATAAAATACCTCATTTTAATAAATTCCAACTGCCATACTCGTATATTTTCCTGATTTCTGTGATTGGTGTTCTTCATTAGTTTAATAACATGACATTTTAAAAATCTTTGTGTCGGAACGTAGGCAGTAATTTTAAAGAACACGTTTCTCAAACCTTTAAAAAGTTAAAATTTATGTTAACTCTTCGGGATTTGTTATTGTATAAACTAATAATTACAAAATTTAATAACAACTTATACTTTGAATTTTTAAAATCACATTTTAAAGTTATATCACATATTAATCACATTATATCACATATAAATTTAAATCACATATTAATGTAAATTTCTGATAGAAATCACAATATAGTATAAACTATTAATATAAAAAACAGACAATGTCTTATGGCATTTTTAGATAAAATAAACTTAATAAACTGAGTGAGAATAATAGTTTCTTTTTCTTTGTATGAAAGGAAAAAATGTACTACATTTACTTATCGTTATAATTTTCAGCTGCTTTATTAGTGCTATTTTTAATGAGCTTACGAATATTCTGACTCACAGTTAAACATTCCTAACAATCCAACTGCTGCCATCAACATGAATTATGATTATTGTAAAACTATTTTACAGCACGAAATATACTTAGCTATCTTGCTACATGAAATTGTTCCCTATAAGAGAATATGCAGAGACCATAATAAAGAAATTATATTCCAGTTAAAAATATCAGAAACGCAGATGCTATAGATACATATTCCTAAATTATTACCATGGTACTAATTAACATTCCTCTTGCATTATTTAAAATTAACAAAATTCCTGTCCTATACGGGTAACCACAGTTTTCTAGTATTTTCGGTTGATTAATGCAAACGTTAAATGCAAATACCTCTTCTATTGCTAATTATACTACCACACTACCACTTTGCTTATATTCATTTTACGGTAATTCTTTTAGTTTCTTTTTCTCCTTTCTGACTTTACCCCAAATGTTTCTCTGTGTTCTCGTATCACAGCTGCACATTTAAATGACAATTAGAACTGTTTAACCTTTCTACCTAAAGGAGACGAAGAAAAGTCTGGTGAAACAATTTATCCACCCACATAAGTCTTGCCTTTCTTTTTCTTCTAGCAAATTGAAAATTGTACCAGTATGTGCAGAGAAAGAAATACTATTAATTATTATCAGAAGTTTATGTGCTCGAGAAAGTGCTAGTTCCCTTGAGATAAACTAATTACTGCCATTCCTTAACATTCTATTTTTGTGAGCTTGCACTTCGACATTTAGTAATCGTAACAATCTCCTACGAAAGAAAAAAATAATGTGTGACGAAGTGTTTCTCTTTTCTTACATTAGTACCATTTCTTAAGTGTATTTGTAGGTGATAAAGTAAGTTAAATTTTGGTTGTTTCTTTTTTTACTTTAAAAATAATTCTGCTTCCTTAGTATAAGTAATGGAAATATACTATTATATAGGTCTCTAAGCAACTATTATGTAACAAAGGATTTCGGTAAGTATACGAATTTAATATTGTGAGATTATACAATTTTGATCTTTTTTTGTTTGTTTATATCTTATGCGTTGAGAAACAGAATTTTTTTATTGTTTGGAATCAGAGATAATCACTTTCAGACTGAAATAGGAAAAATATATTTCTAGGCCACGGTTTTTCAATATTGAAGCCAGATATCTGGACTAACTCTTTCGAAATTTGCAAGAATGAATATTACTAACTTTCGCCAACACTGATTATATTTTACTTTTTCTCAGGTATTCATTTTAAAATGGAGATTAAAATGAAAAACTAAAACAAAAAATGATTTTATTTGCTTCAACACATTTTTATTATGAATAATTATTTTAAAGCTTCCACGTTAAAGTGCTAATATTTTTTTTTCTCATCCGGGACATGTTAATTCTGCTCACCTTTATAAATCCTTCTGTCACTTTTCAACTTGTTTTTAGATGTTCCAATTTGGTTGCATTTTACATTTCTTGTGAGAAAGATATTATTTATTGTAGGAGATATTTTGCACACACAAATGCTATTCTAATTTAATATCCATCTGAATAAATCACATGATATAAATTTTTAGGAATATTTTCAGCAAGGGTCTTTATAATAGCTCCATTATATCTAATGTTTTCAAACCTTCTGCTGGAACATATCCTTTTCCTTCATAAATGACAAAATCTAAGAGCTATCTCTAGCTGAAAAGATACAATTTTTCAGTCCAACATGGTTAGACGTTCCTTGGACTTGCTGCTTGAATAAGCAACATTATGTAAATGGTATATAGCGAGGTATACCTTTGATCTTTAGGTATTTTTTATAAAAAATTAAATTTAAACTAAAATTAAATTATTATGATTTTATGGAATCTGGTTCGGTCCTAGGAGAGCCCACACCGTTGGTGTGAATTATTTTGGTTGGCGATAATTGTGCCATCTTGGTAACCCTACTTTGATACACTAGGTATGGTAAACCTAACTATTTCTGCAATTTTTGTATTTCGTCGGCGGGCATTTCGAATTTCACCATTTTGTTGTTGGGCACCGGGCTGGAAGTATTGATGCGTGTGTGAGTGGCCTAGTTAGGTTTGCCATACCTAGTGTATACCTTAGAATTTTTTACTTTGTTGAATGCGAAAGGTATGAAAGAATTGATTGAGTGAATGGTGCATGAAGGAATGATTGATTGCTTCAAATAATGGATGTCCTAAATGTAATGAGCGAATTGGATTATACGAAAGAAAAATTGTTGTTTTGGATGGATTTGAATGGAGATGTCGAATGGGTATGTTCAACCATTCCCTCGCAGAATATATACGGTGGCGCTCCCAGGGTCATACGCTCAGCAATGAAGCCTTCTAGGTTTTTCTTAAAATCTGCTGTTACACTGTACCCTCAACTCATAAAAGATAAGCAGTAAGAAAGTAAGAGCTGTTTTTTTTAATTTTTATCTTAAATATATTTGATTAATTTCTGTATTATTTGATGTATTTTCACTACGCATTCAACTTTTTCCGCTATATTCACTTGCCGCTATTGTCGATTTCACTTGTTTGATGCTTTTTCGGTTTGTCGTCAAGTGTGCAGCCTCTCTTCTCTCTAGAATTCTACCTGGAAACTTTTTCTACTAAGTATGCTAAGTTATGTTTATGATCACAAAAAGTAATCCAGTAGAGGCGAACTAATTATCTCTATAATAAATAAGAATTAAAAAAACGCGCATTTGTAAAACGTAATAATATGTTATGAAAAAATTATGAGTTATTTGGTTTATTTTATTATTAATAAAAATTTAACTATCTCCAAAAGTCACAAAAAATAAGCCTATAAGGGAACTAAATAAACAAAATTTTAATGGGAAAGAAAAATCATATATAAATGTATATTGCTTATTAATCTTAAAAACACATAGTTATATGTATATATTTGAAAAATCAGAAGAATACTGTATTAACTTAAGGTTCTGAAACACATAAGTGAATAAAAGAAATTAGGATAAAATTATGAACTTGACTATTGCCATTATTTTTCTTTATTTGAAAATGAGGGCAGCATACATGGCCTCGAAATAAATTATTATAATATGATACATTTCTGCCAGTATAAAATTTAATGGATTTTATATAAAGTAATTCCGCAAATTTCAGAGCAATAAAAAGCTCAATTATTTAAGGGGTAATTGTGAAAAATATTTGATTTTCAAACTACTCAACTTTGAAGCAATTATTCAAAAAATCTGAAGGAACAACTTGTTTTAAACAAATCTAATTAGTTGCAGAATTTACCCAAAGGTAATGTAAGACCTATATTTTCCCAAAAAGAGCTGTGATGATAAATCCAATCTTTCTAAAACTTATGTCACCCTTAAGTAGTTAATTTAAAGGATTTTCTTCTCAAAGATGAAGCTTTTACATATTAAATTCTAGTATAATATTCATTTCTAGTCAATTATATTATCCGTTTTGCTGGCTTTGATCAGGGAAGATACAAGTAAGTATTCATTATGTAATCTGAATTTCAAATAGGCTTTTCAATGCCATGTTCACCTACCGAAACAATTGTTCTCATCACTCTGTGTTTTGATGAGATAATCTCTAATGTCAGTTTGTTTAGGAAGATTTTCTATGGTAAGATCATTACACCCTCAGTGGAAATTGTGATCATTCCCATACGATGCCAGTTAGGTAAGAATTATATTTTTATTTCGATTTTCTGCAATTTCTTCCATTATGAACTATTTGAGGATAAATATACTTCTACTGCGTTAAATATTTACTATGAAATCTGCTATTAAGACATCATTTGATAAACATCTACAAATGCTTACGAAACTGTGGCATTCGAATTGTGTAAATATTTTCAATGATCATTAAAACGTAGGTAAAAAGGATGATCAAAAGTTTTCTAAGTAAATTCAAGAAATGAAGAAAAACAAGTATGTTTAAAACTGTTCAATGGGTGATTTTAACCCTAATGGGGAGGCACATATAAATAGTATAATACAAACATACTGACCAAATGACTTGTCACCTCATCTAATATTCGACACTTCCAAATTTTCTTTGTATAGAGCATTAACTCATCGTGATAATGAGGAAATTAACTTCCTACATACCTCTACTGTGGTTTCAGACCGCAGACTATGCTTTATGAAGTGATATTTCTGTTTATTTTAACAGTTTTTGTAAGATTATTCAACTCTCTTATAATGGTCTTCCAGTTTATCCCACATATTCTCTGATTACCTTAATAACCACACTTCTTGATGACCATTTCAAATAATCAAATTCACCGGGGTTATGGTTAAACCAGCCCGTACTGTTTTTGTGCGATGGGGTGTTTTTTGCATTGCCTTCCCGATATACTCCGTCATCGTCTGGAAACCAATATTTTGTCAATGGCTTAACAAAATTTTCGAGATGAGATAAGTATTCATTTCCAGATCTGTTACCTCTGGACCAATCCCATTCTAAACAAATCTCCTCAGATAATTAATTCTTCACTTCCAGCCCATACGAATTGTTACATATAATCTGAATGAAGAGCTTCATGTTGTTCCTGACTAATTCTTTGTCTGTAAAAATATGTAAAATGGCTCTCATTGGTCCTTACAACTTTTTTTAACATTTCTACATCCCCAAATTTTGTATTTTTTAGCCCAAGCACAACGACTTTTTCAATTCAAGCTAAAAAATAGGATTTTCATGTTAGTCGTCGACTTTCAAGCCAAAGAAATTTAAGTTATCTTCGCAATGTTCTGTGAGAGAGATATTTTTTCCAATTTCAAATTGAGCTTTTTTGTAGTTTGTAGAGTTGACACAATGGTCTTTTTTTCCTGTTTATCTTCATAATCCGCTTCGGTTTCCTTTCATCGCGTTTTGTCATTTACTTAGGTCTATGTATCCAAATGATAAAGAGTTATGGCTATTTTTAGTTAAATATACCAAACTAGTTAAATACTCCAAATATATGAGTATAAGGACAAAGAAAGAGCAATGACCACGCTGTATTTAAAAAAGAAAGTTTGAAAAGGGGTTACATAATTTTACAATTAGCAGTAAATTAGTTTCATTCCATTTTTACATGAATTAAGTAGGTGGAAAATAGAACATATTTTTGGTACAGAAACATTTCTTATTCAGAAAACATATATTGAAAATAGCTTTTCTAATTTTACTTAAAAATATATATGAAAATAATTTCTGCAATTTTCTTAAGAAATATTTAATAATATTACTTATCAAATGTCTGATCATTTACCACCTTCACAGGTCATTAGACAACGAGCTCTCCAATACTTTTTAAACACAGTCAAAATTCTTAAATGCAGAGTTCACGTCTAAATAGGTCAGCACTTATGACTTGTTCAGAATCATACAAAACACATACATATGAGACAGTCAAATTAAAAATAAAACAAATGAGCACAAAGGCAGTCATGTTCAGTCAATAGTCTAACTCAGCCACAGCTGCAGTACGAAGAGAGTTAGAGATACAGTCAGATTTTAATAACATTCTTCAATGTTTATTTTTAGTAGCATGGCAGCTGTGCTATGAAAACATTTTTAATACATCCTTTTAATTTATAGTATAGCAGAGTGAAGAGGTGGGTCTTTGGGAAGACCTTTAATTAATAATATAATTATTAATAAACATTTATAAATAAATATTTGATAAGTAATCTGCAATGCGTCATAGCGAGAAATTTTTACTTTATTAACTAACGTTTCAGAAGGAAGCCTTTTGTGTGAAAGCAATTTAATAAGAATGAAAAATAAATTTATCTAATAGTTTTCAGCCATGAAGAAAAAGTTAATTAACAGTAAATGCTACAACGAATAAAATTTTTGAATTAATTATAGAAACGTTTTATTTGGTAGATAATTATTGGCTAATGAAATGCTTTAATGTAATTAATATTATTAATTACTTTATTTAATTTAAAATATAAGCGACCAATAAAATCAAGAAACAGAAGAAAATGTAGTCAGTCGCAATGTTGAGCCTAAAGGAATTTTAGTAAAATTAATGCGTCTGTTCATTTTAATGCTTGCATAGTTCATTTCTGCATATAAGGAAAAGAATTTGTATGCTTTAGTGTTTCTAAAAATTAATATAACTGAGGAAACTATTTAGCCTAGTAATGCAAATAACAAATATTTTATTAGTTTATTAAATAATTATTAATATGTATATATATGTATAGCTAATCATTTTCTATTATAGAGATAGTATCAATGTAACACTCTTACGATAAATGAAACTAAAAAAACAGGTTTTGTAATTCTAAAAGCAGATTTAAAATTTAAAAAAATTGGGATTGGGGAAAGTATTAAAAATTTACAAAAAAGTTTACATATTTTTTGTCAATATATTAATAATTTATACAAAACTGGGGTTGAACCAATTTTTTTTTTTTGGCTAGCCAACGTTTAACTGTGTTCTTTTTTTTAAAAAAAAATACTGAGCGAAATCCTTTTGAAAATAATTGTTAGAAGTTCTGTATCCGTTAAAGAAAAGGAATTTTAAAAAATACATTCAGAAATGCATAGCCCTTTTCAATCCGTAAAAATTTTAAAAGTTATTGCTTTCGGGATCCAAATACAAATCGTTATAATATGCGTGGAATTGTAGCATGTATCAACAAGTGTGATTTTATTTTTTCTAAAACACTTATAGAGTACTCAGTTAAATATTGCAAATGTATTAGTAAAATTAGAAATGTTAGTTTAATTGTCTATAAAAAGTAACTAAAGTTAACTATAAAAAGTAAAGGAATAAAATAATCTTAAGAACTACTGTTACCTCTGTTTTTTAAAGTTAATTTGTATACGGGTAGAAATAAAGAAATTTATAGATTTTAAACTATGAATCTATAAAATGAATTTAATCCTTAACTTTTTAAAATAAGACAATTCTTAATAAAATTAATCGGATATTTTTTAATTAAGCAGTATTTAATTAATTTTTTATAAATTCTTATTTTTAAAATTCTTTTGAAACAGAGAAATGTGGGTATACGAATTTAAGTTGGTATGTGAGAGAAATGTAAGCAGTTTAATTAATAGGCTAATTTCTTAAATTAATAAATAAAAGTTTTTCTTAACCTAATTATTTGTGTCTGTTAAAACTAGGAGAACTTTGGACAAAGTTTATTATTTGACAGTACAGGTAATTTAAGGTATTTAAGAAAATTAGGAATTTGTTTTCCTTATAGGTTGGAAAATTAATCATCCTTCAAACAGATCTAAAAAAGAAGCTGCATCAGGAAACACCTGAAAGTTTAAATATCTACGCATAATCAATATCACACACACACACCCTGTGTTAATATTTAAAAGATGAGTAATAATGTAAATGTAGAATTATTTAACATGTTCTCACAAAAATTCGCATAGAAATTTTTTACATTTTATTAAAAGTATTTTCTGCTTAAAAATAATTATTTATATATTTTTTTTTCGGAAATTGTATTGAATGTGTCAGTGCAAATGCAAATCAAATCTATTTTGCGTAAACATTTCTTAAATCATTTACAGTTGATGCCTTTAATTAATATTTGTTATTAAGCGTAATAAAGTAAACAAAATAGGAAACAAATAAGCGAAAAAAATTTCACTTAATTAAGAATAAGTACAATGTAACTTTTACCAATAATTACTCTTATCACATATGCGTGCAAAAATAATAACAGCTGGCAGAATTTTGACGACTAAGATAAATTACTGATTTCCTTCTGAGAATTCATATCCTTCAGCTAGATGAAATAAACTGCATTTAGTATGTCCTTTATCATTCTGTCAACTCCATTTCTATATAATATGCAGTAGAAGCCTATCGATTACTAGATAGTGTCTACCCACACTATTGGAAGGAGGATGGTCATTTCCAACAGCTCTTAGACTTCCCGCTTGACGGAACACGTATACGTAACCTTCTAGTCCCTGGGGGTGAGAATTAAGCGAGGCTTTCATTTCCACTTCCGTAGCTCCTATGATATTTCTTTGAAGAAATCTTTTCCTTCCGAAGTGTGGGCAATGAGATATTATAGCGTATGCTTTCATTGAGCTTTCATCACTACTTTCCCCCCTACTTTTATCTGAATCTTCCTCACTGCGTTAGTGGCTCTTTTTCTGGTTTTTCTAATGGATACGGTGGTGTGGTCTCAGAAATTGCTTTTTACTCCAATATTTTTTTATTCTATAGAAATATGGATCGCTTTATAATGGAAATTGTGATAGGAAATAAATACTAGTAATGTTAATATTATTTTCGAAGTGGCTAAATTGAATGTTATCTTTCGTGTATGACACGCGTCTTTTTTTATTCAATTCCTCACTATTAGATCATTCTCTCTTTATATTTATTTATATATTTATCTTGTTCAGATTTTCAATCGTTAATGAAATACTTTCTACTCATCCAATTACGTTCAAATATGTTTTTAAAACTTGTAGTGGATGACACTTGATGTTAATGCAGTTTTTTAAAATGTTAACTTAATTTTGTTAATTACCAGATTTTGACGCCAGCTTATAGTCGTCTCTGTTGTTGTAACAATGTAACAGTTAAAATAAGACAAAAGTTGGCATCGAAAACCTGTTTTTAGGCCAAATTGGGTGTGCATTGTTACAACAATGCAGACAAATCATGCTCTTTTTCCAATTCCTAATATTAGTTCTTTCTCTCTCTCTCTCTCTCTCTCTCTCTCTCTATATATATATATATATATATATATATATATCTTATTCAAATTTCCAATCGTTAACAAAATACTTTCTATTTATCCATTCAAAGTAGGAATTGACTTACAATTTTTTTATATTTCTTGTTGATATTAGCTTTATTTTGTAGAAGAAAATAATAATTGACTTGGATTACGGGTTTTATATAACATTACATTGAGAAAGAAATCCACATTTTTTTCAATGTAGTATTCAGTTTTATAATAAATTATTCAAAATAAAAAAGATTTCTCGTGCAAAAATTGAATTTCTCGATATTAATTGTAAATTTAATTGTAAAAATATTTTTAATTATATTTATTGAATATTTAGTTTTTCGTATGCTTTTTATTTTATGTATTATTTGTATACATGTTATCCCTAGAAAATATATAGCTCCTAGAAATTTAAATGGTTAAGTTTTATTTGTAGAAAAGTCTCTATAATAAAATATAATGTATTACAAATGAAATGAACTAGTGCAAATAAATGTATTGAAAAATAATTCATGCTTTGTCTAGATATCATTCTAATATATTACCTAAATAGAATACAAAGATGTAAATTTTGCATGATTATTACAAACAAATTAGGATGGATTTTATTATATGTGAAAAAAATATTAATCATAATATACCTATATGGTATGGATGTTCTATGGTACCGAGATTGGGAGAAAAATAATAAGAAAAAGAAAAACAGTTTTAAAACTTAATATTGCCACAAAAGGATTAAATGTTAATGGAAAAGACAATTTTTGTTACATGATTTTAGAAGCAAAATATAATAATTTGCCTTCATTATACATAACCAAAAATGATGATAATTCATGTACATACTGAACAAAGATTAATACAATGTACATTGCAACATTTCATAAACCCAGTCCCTCTCTCCCCGCACTGTCGAGTCAGTCCAACCGAGGTTTCTTATACTACTCCCCTTTTTTAACATGCACTGCGATTTCATCAATACTTTTTTAGAATGCTAAAAAGCTGTTAAATGTATGTGATGTTTTTTTCTTAATACTTAGTGGGTGTCCTCTCATCACAATATATATAAAATAAAATATTAAAATGCCAGTCTTTTCCTTAGCAAAAATTACTTTGATTTTTTTTAACATAAAATACCTAAAGTTCATTTCCCATATGGCAGTACTTAACATATTTTCTTTCCTTTATTTTTCCTTTAATCTAATTTTTTCCCCTCATATGTACGTTTTTAAATTCTGAGACAAAAACATGTTCGACCTTCTCTGCTGTACAGACTAATGTATAAGAACCCATATAGTAATTTAATTAATTCTTGATGTAATTAAATATTTTTACTGGAGTGCTGAAACACTTTTGCAACTAAAAAAATGAATGAAATTGATGTACACTCTTTTTTATAAACTCCACAACCTAAGCGTATTATTTATTAATATCCACGTATGATTCTCAAATATTTTCAGTCGTTTCAAAAGAATTAAAAAATCTCTTTTATTAAAAGAGTAAAAAATAAATGAATATATCTTTTTGTAAATGTTTATACTATGATTACAGTTTTTTTAAAAGGAGCGTCTGGGACATAATTTTATTATAATCACCATTAAAACAACAATAATTTTTTGGAAATAATTTAGTAGTTAAGAAATGACATTATTGAAAAAAAAATACTTCAGGAGTCTACGTTGTGAAAGTTATAATTTTTCTATTATATTAAGAAATATATCCTTAAGGTATGTACTAACTTTGGAATTTTTTTTTTGAAATATATTAACTTTCAATGAAATATAAACCCTTTTTTTTAAATTTGAAATTGTGGTATAAAACTAAGAATTCAAGAACAATCCACAAAATTAAAAATAATTTTGGATATATTGAATATTATGAGAGAAATTGTATTAAAAATTGCAGTTACGGTATGCCTTGTACTGAAAATTCTAATTAATGTATTCAAATAATTAATATATAATAATAATTTATATATTCTAAGCAGTAATAACACCGTTATCTGTGTTTAAAGCTATACCATTTGTAATACTTTTGAAAGTTTTGAAAAAGTCCGTCCTTTGTTATGTAAGAACTCAATTTTTACAAAAACTATTGTTATATTCTCACGAAAATTACAATAAAATATATAAATGTATACACAGAGATTAGATAATAATCTAGAACACAGATAAAACTAAATAAACATTTTCTGATAATTTCAATTTAATATTTTAAAAAGAAATTTGGTAGTGAGCTTTTACCATGAAGCAAAATATTGAAAAAAATATTTTCTCACAAAATGCATTTAAAGATTTTAATACAGTATAAAATTTTTCTACTAATTGTACTTTTTTTATACTAACCATATTTATAGGTCAAGAACTCTTTAGCTTCATATTTAACTAATTCGGACTTTTTTTAAACTTATGCTGTTTTCTGGTGAGTTTTATGGACTATAACAATTGTCGTTTTTAGTGAAATTTTTAATGAAAAATTGCAGGTACACAAAATTGTAACAAATGTACTCAAAACATATTTATACAGTGCGTGAATAACATCTTTATACGATTTAGGAATTAAAAGATTTGCAATACATCTGAAAGTGTTTTAAATATGCCAAATTTTATGCGATAACACGATTTTTTAAAAAAACTAATGATTTTTTTTCATACGAAAGCAATTAAGTACATAAATATATATACAGATATTAGATTTTGATTCATAACACAGACAGAACTAAATAAAACATGTTCTCAAATTTCAATTCAATATCTTAAAAATATTTTGTATAGGGATCTACTTCCGGTTTCTTGAACTCATTTTTGGTTTACTAATTATGCTATAAATTTGCTTCTAATCATTATAGAAACCAAAATAGAGTGTTTTGGGAATCTTAAATTTATGGACTTTAAAAAAAAACATAAAAGAAATTTCGAAAGTTTTCACCAAAACTGGGATTTTTGGGTAGTCACATACTAAAACTCCTCATTTTTAATAGTTTATTCGATTGTTAACTGCTAACACTTAGTTATTTAAACAATCATTAAGTTCGCTTAAAAAATTAAGAGGTATCCTGGAATCATTAAAAATATATTATGAACCATTTTCTATTCTTTGATTTTAACATAAAAATCTCCAAATTTTAATAATATTTGAAACTTTAATGCATTTACTGCCAGACAAATCAACAGCACTTTGCCCTAGGTATCAATGTTTTATTTTTTAAAAAATGAATTTTTTAAAAATATTATAAAATTAACTTTTTGTTATAATATTGTAAAGTCCTTAAAGTATTTTTATTGAGAAAAAAATAGCTCTGCCAGATAGTGGGCAGAGGTAGCGGGTGTCACTGATTAAGATTCCTGTGCTAAGTGCCACTTGCGAGTTGTCTCGTGGTGTTTTTAAGAAACAAATCTTCATATACAAATATTTTCTTTTCGTTTTGTTTGATTTTGACGGCCCAGTGGCCGAGTGGTAACGTATCGCTCTTCCACATCACAAGTCCGGGTTCTATTCTATTATGAAAATATTATTGTGGCATACTTTTTCATTAGTAAACAAAGTATTTTATTCCATTATCGTATAACATTCATTTAGAAAAAATTAAGTATTAAATCATATACCTGGTCGTACCATAAGTTTTGATACAAAAAATGAGGACATTGCTGTAACCTATAAATGCAGTAGATGATTTTAAATTTTATTATTAGATCATCTGCAATATTTTTCAGATAATTTTTGTCTTCCACGTGTGTTGTTCTAAAGCAGAAAACTTTAACGCCTCGAGTAGAAGCCCAAAGAAGATAATTTTCTGCATAAAAGAACAAACAAAAAAAGCAACAACAAAAAAAAATTCTCGTTGGTGATTTTTAAGGCTGTTAAATATTTAGATAAAACAAAAAGCAATAACAGATTTTTTAGACATAACAACGTTGTAGACCGTAGAGATGTCTCAAGTGAGAATATTTGCTCTTTTCAAAGCAATCAGAACTCGCTAAAATTTTTGTCGACAGAAGAATCATCTTACTAAACAGGGGAGCTTGTCAAGATGAAAACAATGTGTAGCAAAGACCCGAAGACCTTAGACCAAGAAGTTATCGTAAAATAACAGTCCATTTTCTTACAAAATAATTAAAGCGCCAGAGGTATTTTAAAGCACTTTTGCGGCGGCGCGCTCATAACTACAAAGACAAATTTTCTTCACAACATGAAGATTTTGGACAATGAAGAAACTTTCAACCACCAGAATGACTACGCATGTGCAAGGAATGCCCAAGACAAAAATGCTTGAAATTGCTCATCATCCAAATTTCATGATGGTTTTGTGGTGAACAAAGGCCCGTTGGCCGAAAGGTAGTGTTTCGCACTTCCGCACCACAGATATAAGGGTCTATCCTTGAGCTGGTCATGGTCGACTCAGCCTTTCATCCCTACTGCAGTGGGTTGAAAAATGAGTACCAAGCATGATTGGGGACTTAAACACTATAGGTCTCACTTGAGACTGACCACCTGATCGGTACATCTGCTCATGCATCTAAGCTCCCAATAGTTACGTATACTGGAAGGGACACAATAGGCCCTGGCCCTCATGGGCTGTTACGCCATTGAGTTTGAGTTTGTTTGATTTTGCAAGCTCGTCACTAATTTTATTTGGAGAGAGTTGTATGTGTAACGTTATATCAAATATTCATACGGATGGGAAATGAACCTCACTGGGAAAAACTTATAAGGCGGTGGTATTTGCAAACAGTTGTAAAATAATAAAAATGAACTAAAATATAATAACTAGCAGATTTCTGAAAACTATCCATTCGTACAAGAATCCCATATTTCGAAATCTTCCTGCAGAATACATGTATCCTCTACATCAAGGGTGGCGAACCTTTATGGATCAACGTGCCATTTTTTCTAAAGAAGTGTATAAAGAGGTATAGACGTGCCGTTAAATAATTTTGACGTGATTATTGGAAAAATAATAAAAATTAAATACTAACAAGTATTTATTTACTACGAAAAAATACTTTTTGTACTGTACAGTTGTAAATGTTTTAGTTATACTCGTAATTAAAATTAAACTAACATTAGTGTGACTTCTGTTGCTGCAGCATGTGGATGACAAACAACTTATATTAGGATTGTAAGATGTTACTTTTAGTAGAATGCATGCTCAATTCGAGTTATCTGCCAAATGGTTTCTAAGCAAACAATTATTTTTGCTGTGGTTCACTATTTTGGAAAAAGGATTTGTGATTTGTTTCAGAATGCCGTTTTACATATGATGTTCGCATATCACTGTTCCAAAACATGAAACACACACCGCTTTGCCGTCTTTACTAATGCCGTATTTCTAAATTCACCAAAGTTCAAATTCTGTGATACACTTAGTATGTTGCAACTTTTGCTCTTTTGCTAACTAGCCATATCAAATAAGTTAAAAATCGCAAATATAACAAAAATAAACTTTAAAGTACAGCTTTGTCAACGAAATTGACTATGCTAAGCGTAGAGAAATTTTGAATCATAAGCAACTGTTGTCCACAACGTAACTAAGGCAAGACAATAACAAACGACGGCGCTCATGATGAATCGCGTTTGTTCGTAATACTTCATAGTGAGCTTTGTTAATTTAAATAAAATGCAAACCATTTTGATCTCAGGCGTGCCCAAAATATTGTGTCGCGTGCCATTGTTGACACACTTGCCACTGGTTCGTCATTCCTGTTTTATAATGAAGTCAAATGAATAAAAGATCAGAATGCGTCAATTTAGGGAATCATTTATAATATATTTGTTTGATGGCGACGGCTGTAATGACAGAGAAAGCAGCAACTATAATACAAATACAACTAGTTTTTTTACTTAGAACATCTGTGACATCTCTCGCGTTCTTCTTCTAACATAACTCCTACGTTCTTTGACGGCCACGATTAATGGCAAAATTTTTCCAACCCAAATCCAAGAAGTAAAAACGAAGCAAAAATGCAAATAAGATAACCTTTAAAAGGATAGAAAGTTTAATGAGCAAGGATGGCAATTTAGAGAAAGCTTAGTTCGGAAAAGGTAGAAGTGTAATTAGACGGCCTACCCAGGAATCACGGAGACGCCCACCCTCGCTATCCTTACAAGGTGCAAACTATTGCACACGAGCTCATCAGTCTACCTGAAAGTAACTGTATCGTTGAGTCTTCAACCAAGGTAGGATGATTATATTCTGAACGCTAGTAAATTATTGAATCGAGATTAGGTGGATCTAATTAGTTATATTGATAAGTGATCTAATTGCGCTATCTGAGTTAATTAAATCGGCGTACTTTGGTTTATTCTCACTTAATATAAGTTTGTTCAATATCTAAGTAATTTAAGTTAAATTCTTAATAAAAGTCATATTAAGAATTATAGAATGTCTCATATCCTTCCGAGATAATCCCACACATCTAACTTACGCGGAAACCCCAGACATAGCTATCGACAGATGGTCATGTCGCACATCTTCCTCCCACAGAAAAAAAAGGATGCTTTCAAAGCCATGCCAAATGTTCACAAAAAACACGTAAGGATATTAGGTTTTTTTTCCAATGTGTCTCAAAAATCCAACATTCTACTTTGATTCTAGCTATAAAGCTCATCATTCACAGCAACAGCAATAAAAAAAATTTTTTTTTTAGTTTTAGTAATACATTCATATATATATATATATATATATATATATATATATATATATATATATATATATATATATTGTTATAATCTAATCGTCTAAGATAATTCTAATAATAAAAATTGACACTTAATATGTTTTTTGCACTATATAAATTTTCAAATAACTCAATTGGAGTTTGTAATTCATCTAAAATTTCAGCAAATACTACGAGATATATTGTAGCCGGCAGTTTTGGGAAACTCACGTTTTTCGAGAAATCTCGTAGTTGGCAGTGAAAGACTAAAAATATTACAGAAGTTCTCAATAGTTGCAATTTGAATTTGCACGTAATCATGTTTAAGCGCATGAATGTATATGACAAACGACATTATTGAAAATTCATTTAAAATTAAAGTAAATTTAAAATAGTAAAAAAAGAATTAGAAGTAAATGTACATATTAGTTTTATACTAAAACTCGTTTAAAACCAGGAACATTCCATTGAGGCTTGTGCTTCTCATTTCTATAAAAGGAAAACAATATGATTACAGTATCGTTTGTGACATGTATTCTAGTTAAAAATCTCTAGCACATAATAAAAGCACGTTGCCATATAATGATACAAATGAAACGTAGAGAACATTTATTTCTTATTTTGGAGCTACATACTTTACAAAAATCTGTTGTTTAATCCGTAGAAAAGCATACTTAATAAGGAGCTTCTAAATAAATTTTTCAACTTCAAACAGTTACACATGCGATACACCTTGCAATTTGCAATATTAAAATTTTAAAAGCATTCACATATTTTACTTCAGCTTTTAAAAATGCCATGATGTTATTGAAAAAATGCGCTATTTTTAAAATCTAGCAATAAATTTGAATTCACACAGAAACCGAATATTGATGCCTTTTTAAGTTCCAAACATATGTAATTTGTCTGAATATACTGGTTTTTACGAAAATCATGGACATGTTAAAATATAGAACATTTCCCAATGAACAGATCAAATTATTTTAAAAATCTCATGTTCTAAAGAGTTTTTTTTTAACTAATCACTTGTAAATACTAATAAAGCCTAGCGTTAAATAGCCTTAATAAAGTCTTGATAGTGTCAGTTCATAATTCTCAAACTAAAATTGAAATAGCAAAATCAAACTTAAGAAATTGAAAATTTGTTTTTAAATGAAATTCAAATAATTATGATTTCATAGTAGCAAATTCTCTCTTATTATTAATTAACACATAAACATTTATAATTGAATGGATACAATTCATATGAAATTCAAATGCTGAAATGTGACTTCTTGAATGCCCCTTCAGAATATCACCTTATTCTTATTTTCACCTATAGATATTTAACATATTAGATTATATATTGAAGGAAAGATGGTATTATTGAAATATGTCCAGATTCTAGAAGAAAATTTGGTTTTTGTTGAACAAATGTTTAATGTGTGTGTTGTCTGTATGTATATTGTAAAGTGTGTAATGTTGACCTTGTATAATGTTGTTTTGCAAAACAAAGATCTTTAAGAATGACAAACTAAATTTTCAAAATCGCAACGAAAGTCATAACGTACAAATTTACTCAGTAATAAACAAAACAAAAACGCGTGTGTGTGAATTAGTACGCACGCAAGAAGTATATTTCCAACCTTCAGTCAACTGACCAGCCAAACCTGAGATAATCACAAATTTAAATAAATTTCCGAAACACCCCGCACAGGACAATTGAAATCAATAATATGGGAGGGGTCGAAAGAGTGGGAATGATCCGTCCGTTCTGCATACTTCTAGACAAAGTTATTTTCATATCCGTTCCTACGAACGCAAAGCAAAGCTAGCCAGACACAAGTAGTGTATGGTTACTCAGTCTGCAGATCGGGAGGTCCCCTGCCTCAAACCCTAGTTCCCCATTTTCAGGGAAGTGAAGAGAAATAAATTTTTATGGGAGAAATTTGAATACAGGTAATGCATCCTGCCTGCCTGTATATTTCTAGACAAAGTATTGCAGTTCCCAGAACGCAAAAGCAATGTAGTTAGTTGACACGGGGTGTATAGCCCAGTGGTAGAGCGTTCAGCTGCAAATCGAGAGGTCTCCGCCCAAACTCCGGGTGCGCTCTTCTGGAAAGTTCAGAGAATTACTTTTCCTAGAATTTCGGCTATGGAAATGATTTGTCCCCTTCTGTATATTTCTAGACAAAGGATTTTCGCACCCGTGACGTTATCAAAAATTCCTCACCCTCATCCTTGTTCCCACCGCCCCAGCAAAGAAGTATAACTTCAAAATATTTAATGATTGCGCAGGAAATATAAAGCAAGCTTTGAGGAGAGATTCAATCAATTTAAAAGTAAGAAAAATACATTTCAATTTTATTTTATATCCATACAAAAGAGAATTTGAAATAATGAGTATTCATAAGGCAAGCAAGAATTTATGTGGCTAGGTATTGATAATTTAGAAATTGAATTAATAGAATTTCGAAGCAGCGTAGTGTGGAAAACAAAATTTGAAGACTTGATTTCTGGAGTTGAAGAAAAACTGTGTGAAAGTAATGCAGATAATATTGATCCCATAATAAAAATTGAAAATACTATATTAAACTCATAGGATTCTTTACCGAATAATTTCATATCAATGAAACAACTAGTTAATGTTTTTTTAACGATTTTCGGTTTCACATATCCGTGTGAAAAATTGTTTATTCTATGAATTTTGTAAAATATTCTAATAGAAATAGACTTAACAGGGAACTGCGAATTGCGTTAAACTAATGAATACGAAATATAAACCTAATATTAAAAAAACTACCTGAAAATAAACAGCAACAGATTTCTCATTAAGTACTTTATAATCAATTTTGTTATACGAATATATATATTAATAAATATAGATTTCATAATTTATATTGTATGTAATTTTCTTTACTCCTCGTTCATTCAAACACTTCTTGCTATTTGAACCAAAACATTTTTAACCCCAATAAAAAATTTTAATCGTCAAACCACGGTCATTTTTATTCGTTAAGCCAACCGAATTTTAAATATTTAGCTTTAAAAATAATCAGTTGAAGTTTTTTAAACTTAACTCTGGTGCAAAGATGTGTTAGTAACCCTCGAGATAGTACTAAAAAAAGAATTACACACAATATTTGACCCACGTTTCAAAAAGGTTTGCCATCCCTGTTCTAGACAAAGAATTTTCGAATCCGTTCCTACAGATAGCAAAGGTTCGCTGACACGGGGGTATAACTCAGTGGTAGAGCATTCAACTGCAGATCGAGAGGTCCCGGTTCAAACCCGGGTGTCCTCTTCTTCAGGGTAGTGAAGATAAATATTTTTTTGAGAATTTCGAAGGCGGCAATAATCTGTAAAGTTCTGTATATTTCTAGACAAACATCTTCGCATCCGTGACGTTGTGCGTCGCATCCGTGACGGTGTGCGCACGCATCGTAAAAATTCACCCTAATCCTATTTCTCTAACGCCCCAAAAGAAGTATAACTTCAAAAAAAGACAGATTTTTTTTCACGATCAGTACTTAATGCATACTTTTTTTATCTACTTAAGTCGTCTACATTATCTTTTACTGAATTTTGACTTATTTCCAATAATTCGTCCTCACATTTCTTCAAGCGTAAAAACTTTTCTCGATCTTGCTTTTAAAATTATGTACTAAATCATTGGAAGCATCTTAAAATGATGGATGAAATCTTTATTTCACTCGTATGATATAGAACACTGAATGACTTCAATTTGTCTTACCTTTTCAGTGGGTCTAGTCGTGGTGACATCCCTCATCTATTTCTTTTGGGAATTTTTTAAGATATCTTTACATTTTCTAATTAAAAAAAAAAAAGAATTTATGGGTTTTTTGAAAGTTTTATCTTTTTCCTATCGTGCTTTGAGTTTTATATAAGACATTTTGAGTTTTATTTTTTTGATAACAATAATAAAAATATTCTTCAGATCCTAAATAATGTTTGATGTTTTTCATTGAGGTATTGAAACAATAAAAATAATATTGATTAATTTACTTGTCCTGCGAGGTAATTAACTGTGGCTTATCCTGCTTTACCTCTGCATTGTTTTGGATGTTACGTTTTTAGAATGCGATTTACAACTCAGGGAAAAGGAGAAACTGATGGGGTTAGGTTTTTAATTTGGAGAGAGATACCATTCTTTTAATTTTATCTTCTACAGTCTACGAGTAAATACTTTTGCAACAAAACAATGAGGAAGAGGATGTGAGAAGCTTCTGATAGTCAAAAAGACTGGAGTATTTTGAGCAAAATCCAAGGGTAGAAGTATGTCTTTGACCCTTTGACTGCAGACTTAAGCTGAGCATAATGGAATTCAGTATTCAAATGAAAGATCTAAACGAAATTTAATATGGTGTATTCCCACAACCACCAAAGATACATAGGAACATCTTTTGGCTCTCTCATGGAAATTCAATAAGACCGTGGAGCCTAGACCATTTCGACTTGACTAACTAGTGGCCACCTAAAATGACTTTCCTATGATATTAACAAAAAATCCTCCCCACTTGTAAGAAATGCTGTGACCATCCCGCTTCCCCAGATCATATTCTGAAATGCATCGAATTTTCTAAGGGGGACTTAACATCCGATCTCCTTATTATTATAATTTTTTTGGTGGTCAACTGGAGCTGATCTGGCATATGCCAGATCTTCAAGGATAAGAAATAACAGCCTTCTGTTACTGTACATGCAACTCTCGTGACTAACTGTTGGACAAGACTTGATCTCATTACCATACACGGTATGTAGGTGTTTGTGGATGACAGACACATTAGTCCCGTGGGCCTATTGATAACATGTGACAGCAAGACTTTCATTGATGGTCACTTTTTCATTACATGTCGAGATACCATCGAGACCTGTTCTGAAATTTCTTGGGCATTGGTATGGTGCTGCTGCTGTCTCTTCTTCAATAACTGCGCATGTGTCCTTCCTTCTCCGCTGACAGTCCATCCAAATCATTGTACCAGAAATGGATGTGGTTTCTAATGATGAATGATTTTTTTTCACCTGGTGTTCCTTCTTCCCTTTAAATGAAGATGATGAAGCTTTCTTTCTAATGTCTGTCGTATATATAAACCATTTTCAATTAAATTGTAGGAATACAGTTCTATTTTGTTCGTTCCTATAATCCTAATTATTGCAATTGTAGAGTGAATTTAAAACGAAATAAATTTTAATTTTAATAATAAGTGAAGCAGGTTATTTTGATTAATTCAGTAAATTCTGAAGCTACAGCTGAATGTCTCACAAAATTACAATATCCTGAGGAAATAGCTATCTCAATATTTAATTGATTTCATTAAAAAATCCAGAATATAAATTTGAGACAAACGTATTTAGTGCAATGTGGTCATTTTCAAATCGAATTTATATGTCTAGACGGAAAAATGTTATGAAAGAGACACAGATAAAATAATTTCAGAACATTCTCAGAGAAATTTAAAAGTTCAAGCATTTTTACAACACATTTATAAACATATACTACTTAATATTCAAGTTAAGCAACTTCGTTTTACTTGAAAATATATGTAATTAGATTAGAACACTCTAATTAAACCATTAGAAATAAATTTTTATGAGAGAATTAAAACTTAGGTACAGAGTTAGGGTTTAAAAGTGATGGGATTAAAAGCATAAAGATAAATAGTTCCAAAAGTTATAAGAAGTGTAGTGACATATCTTATAATTCTCAAATACTATTATATTTAATAACATTATAATAACTTTATGAAAAGGATGTTTATATACAAGAAAGCCAATTTGATTACTGAAAATCAGGCACTCAGTATAATTTCTGATATTGACTATTCCAAAGTTATTTTTATCATACTTCTCTGACGTTAACAGTGAACATTTAAACACACAAAATGCGAAGTCTTAACTAAAAGCACTTAAAGATAAATTGATTGCCAAATTACTATCTACTGGATATTAATTTATAGATAAACTAAACGTGAAATAGCGAAGGATCTCTTCTACAGGTACAAGACCATGTCACATATCAACTTTTTCTTACTTAAAAGTCAGCATGATGTTTAGTAAGAGAGCTGTTCATGAAATTGCAGTTTTAGTTCTTTATTATGGACAAATTTCTCACATATAAATCTCTCTTAAAAGAGCATTCATTTTTAGATAATAAATAGAAATCAAAAGTATGTATCATATTTGTCAAGGTTTTTTTGTAAATGTGAAAATGTAAAATAGAATAAAACTGCGAAATAAAGGATATTTTTTATAAAAAAATGCACACTTTTTGAATTTTCTTGAGTGAACAATAAGTATTCTCAACATACAAGATATAAATCCTTTCCTGCTCATTTTTTTCCAAACTTTGCATTAGGGCAGCGATTGTCAAACCGTGGAACGTGCCCTACCTGGAGGCCGTGACAACCATACTTGTAGGGTGCGAGCTTGTCGAAAATAAGATTATTTTAAAAAATATATATTAATTTACTGAAAGGAAGCAAACTAATATACACACAGAAATTATTAAAAATACGCATTTACCCTGATATAATACACTTATAAATGTAGACAGGAAAAGTAACGTAATGCTTAAGTAATTTACTTAAAATGTCTATTACTTAAGAGTAACATAGCACAAAATTTAATACGTATCTTGATAGTTTGTACGGTTTACTATTAGTTATATTGTAGCTTTATCATCAAAGAACAATATTATTTCATGTTCAATATATTTTTAATATTTGGTGGGGGAGGTGATGAAAAAATGATAGGAAATTGGTTCACAAAAATTGAAAGTTTGAGGAGCACTGCATTAAGGAAAACAATCTTACGACAGTCGGCTGTTTAAAAAAAATTAAATACGTCACGCGAGTGCGAAATATTTATGTTTTGAAAAAGGTACTTGTCAATTTTTACTTAGCTTTTAAAAATGTTTAAGCAGATGCATTATATTTACTTGAATTATATCATTATGCTATAAAAATAAAATATTATACTTTAAATATCAATGAATAATAAGCTATCTATCTAAATTATTAATATGAAAATGTTTACGAAATTCTAAGCAAAAGTGATAAAATCATGCCCTTTATAAAATATAATTGAGACGACTCTTAGCATTTTATTTAAATTTTATTAAATTAAAGTGATTCACAATTTATTAATGTTTTGATTTTGTAGCAAGCAATGATGTATTAATTCGATTTAAAGATATTAGTTTTCCCAAATTTAATGAAAAGTTCTTACATTGAACAAATTTCCTTCATTTGCAAATGCAATATTGTGCTAAGTAAGCATTATGGAATTCCGTAAAACAAAACAAATCAAAAATTTTATCAGCAATGCTAATTTACGGAAATTTCTGATAAAAATTATGCCTATTATGCACATGATGAAAAATCTGCCATGATAAGAAGAAGCAGCTCATTGGTTTATATAAAAAAAATGACGGAATCAGAAAAAGTTAAATTCTTGACAGTCACATGATAAATGTAATCACGTGTTCTCCATTGAATTAAAGAAAATGTTTTTAGACTTGTAACTATTGTTCTACGTGTACAATTTAGGTACAATATCAAATTTTATAGTTGGGTAAAGAGAGATGTTCAATATAAGAAATTACTCCCTAACTACCAATTATCGCACCTCTTTGTCACCGTCTTTCACATAGGCATCCGTATGCGGAGTTTTTTGGGAAATAAAAGGTATAAATAAGAAAATTTTTATGTGAAATAAGTAAATAATTTTCAAATGCTTTCAAGGTCCTTTTATTACATTTCTAGGTATTCGGAGTTATTTTAAGGATAGCTGCGCTTAGAAAAAAATCGCACTTCGGAAGGACATATATATATATGCGTCCGGGGCAATCAACGCACCAAATTATTGAGACCGATATATGTTTAAGTGGTTAAAATTCTCTCCAAAAATTTAACAAAGTTAGAAAAAAAAATCATACTTTATTTGTGTAGTTTTAAATATAGAAATTTCCTTATCTATGTGAATTAATGTTATTGACATATACACAAATGTATTTTTACAAAGAAAAAAAATTTCTACAAAAAACAAAAGTTGGCAATACCGAAACGCTTGTACTGATAGGTTGGAAATACTGAATTGTAACTATCATGTGACTATGACGTCACGCGATTTTTTAATTCAAAACTCAAAGTCATTTGCTTTGCTTTTGATTCTCCACTTGGAATTTTTTAAAATATATTTTCAGTTGTTGTATAGATTTTGATATGTAAAATAACTAATTAAATTACGAAGTTTAGCTTCAACAGTGTTTGAGAGTTTGTTTTACATTACATTAATAATTTAATTAATCTTGACCTTGACTTTCAAAAAATACGGTCTTTTAAGAAACTTTGAAAATGTACACACAACACATATATATAAATATATATATATATATATATATATATATATATATATATATATATATATATATATATATATATATATATATATATATATATACATCAAGTATCTTCTCACGAGTTTATTATATAATAATTTTGTATTTAATTCAACTTAAATTTTTTCTTTAAGAAAGACAAGTTTTCTTGACATTTACCCTCATTGAACGAATTACGCAAACAAAACAAAAGTCCTGGACTCCAGACAATTTATTGTACTTTAATATAAATACACCCACTTTACTTGCTTTCAAAATAAGTCTTTTTTAATTTCTAATTAAATTTCCTATAATTTCCATCAAACTCTAATCCAATTTTCTTGGAACCCTGTAGAGCATTTAATCGACAATTAGAACCATTTAGTGTTTCTTTCAGCTTCTGAGGAAAATTCGGCGAAACAATTGATATGCCCGCATACAGACAGATTTTCTTTTTGTGGTACATGCTTAAGAACTATGCAAACACGAGCATCGAAGAAAAAAAGATAATAATCACCTGTGGGATGCGTACTCGAGAAAGCTATTTTCCCTTAAGATAAGCTAATTACCGTGAGTCGTTGACTTTCTTTTTATAGAGTTGACAGCTCGACCTTTTCCAGTTACAACCATATGCCCTTCTAAAAGGAAACTGTTCTGCCAAAGATAGTGTGATTAATGTTCAGTTAGTGGTTTATAACATTCGAAGCAATATCTTGTATCCTTGTACACTATTAAATAAAGGATAAGGCAAAGTTCTCGCATAGAAAGAGTGAGAAGCCAAACTAATGGGAATTACACGTATATCTTTTTATTTAAAGAACAAAACCAGTAAAGAGCAAAAATTATGCTATATGTTTGATATCATTATAAAATGCTATTTTTGCTCCCTAGAACAAATTACAAATAAATAAATAAGTAAAAACAATTCCTTACAAAAATTAATATTACATGCTTGATATGATGGGTAATACACAGTATGTCTCCAGGACGATACAATACAGTCAGTGCAACGCCTGGGCATGATGAGTATCAAATTATCGATCTGATCTTGGGGAACATTACACCACACATCAAGCAATGCTCTGTCATCAAGTGGTTGATTGGCTGCATTTCGTTAGCTAATTATATCCCACACATGCTCTACTGGATTCAAGTCCGGTGAGAATGCAAGCCAGTCCTTACGGATGATATCCTACGATTGAAGGCATTCTTTTACGATGTTTGAAGACGGGCGTTGTCATTCCTGAACATGAATTTTGCAACCAAGACGCCAAAACAAACATGCATATTGCTTCAGAAGGACATCCCGATAGCTTTCATGTATCATGGTTCTAACTTGAACATGCAGGTCAGTTCTGGAATCCAGAATAATCACTCCCTCCCCTCCATACGATTAACTCTGTACCTCCAAAGTGGTGGCGTTCAATAATATCTTTTTTTTGGTGGTAACAGTTACATGATGCTCTCCATATGAAAGTCCAACGAGAATCAGATTGCAAGATAAACCTGGACTCAACGTAAACATCATACAAGAACACTGTTGTGAGTGTCCATAATGCATGATCTCTATTCCAGGCTAACCTCAGGCACCAGTGAGCTATAGCAAAGTAGAACACATCTGACAGTTCTACGAGCATACATACCAATCTGTTTTAAGCGTTTGTTAACGGGCTGCTTTGAAACTGTCGTACTGGAGATGAAAACAGCTGACAAAACATATCTGCGCACCATATATTTCTTCTGGCAGTAACTGCCAAATATCGGTCATCATTTGGCGTTTAACTCGGGGTTTACCTGCGCTGTAACGTCTACTCATATTACCATCATCTTGGAATCTTTGCCAAAGCCTGGAGATGACACTCTGGGTAATTCCATGTCCATCCGATACTCCCAACTTTATAAGCATACTTTCCGGAAGGCCTATAACTCTACCACGTGAAAATTTATCCATATGCGTCCTTTGTATTATAATCGTGTGGTTATTGCACTGAAAGGCTTATCAAGTGTTTACGATCAATTTTACTTCTTTGCTTGTATTCGTAATATATCCCTCTCTTACACTCTTGTGATTGTGACCTGCTATCGGTGTCATCTGTTGGCTTCCTGCAATTTGTATAATATTCTTGAAGATAATATACAAATGACTCTTGAATAATCCTTTATTTATGGACATGGGTGTATATACAGAGGAAAATAAGTTGTATCTTTATTCCGAAATTCTTAATTTTTTTTTTATTTTGTAAGATCTCCCTTTTATAATAGGTCTTAAATCAGACTGATATTTATGTTAAAAACAAAATGTTCTGAATTTAACCTTATTAAAATCCCTGTTATATACATTAAGAAAACTAATATGCATTAGAGTGGATCGTGGTTATATTGGTGGAAAAAAAAATTAGTAGGTACTTTAGAAATCTAACTATGCGAAAAACGATTATCTGTGATTTGGTGATTTGGAGAAAAATAATATCAAATTTAATTTCCAAATTCAATATTGTATCACGCCACATTGATATTTTCTTGTCCCTGGTGATATAAAACTTGTATTCTCATTAACTAATTTCCAAAACATTCATGAAGAGAACATGCTGAACGACAATGCCTTAAATCACAGAAGTCCAGATATTACCAGGATGGTTTCTTCATACTGTTTTCATGCAACAACAAATATCTGAATATTGGGGGTGACTGTATCAAAAAATAGTGCAAGATTTGTAGCTCATGGTACCATGGTATATTTACTTTAGCAATAAAGTTTGCGTAAGAAAGCCCGAAGATGAAACTCGCTTTCAAAAAGTTATTCATATTTTCAACTAAAGCCTGGCAATGTTTGAATGACAGGGGTAACTTAGAATCGAAAACTTGCTCAATGCAGAAAATGAGAAAATACCATATCGTCTCTTTCAATAAATAAAAAAAGCCGGCAAAAAGGGCTGATGAAAAAAAGAGCTTGTTTTGGGTCTCCCGATAGTAAAAAAATTTGGGTAAAAAAGTTAATTTGAATTAACCGTAATAGGCAGTTTTCATGTTTACGGATATGAATTCATAACGAATAGAGAAACTATAAAAGTACTGTTCACCTCGTATTACAGTAAAACGAAGAACGATAAGTAACAGAAATATGAGAAGACTTTCGATGCACTTTACCTTATAATTCAGAGTTTTTGGAATAATAAACCAAAAATATATCATCTATATTGTTAAGAGAGAATATTCTCATGGTCATATAAACTTAAAGAATAAATATGTAACTACCTGTTTTATATATACCGTAAAATCTGGCGTATAACGCGCACCGGTGTATAACGTGCACCTACACTTTCAAGATAAATTTTTTAATTTTTGGATATTTAATAACCTTGCCACCCCTTTTTAAAGAAGAAATCTGAAATATTAATATACATTGTTTTTTTGTTTTGAAATAATTTATTCAAGGTATTATCCCGACCCCTTTTTTAAAAAAATACTTCTAGAACTACAACCGTTCTTGTTTAAAAGGGCAAGTTTGTTTTTTTTAAATAAACGGGGTATTGATACATCTAGAAGTAAATTTTTTTTTTGTCCATCCTTTTTGTTATTTTTAAAGCTATCGTTTTTATATTCGGCGTATAACGCGCAACCTTAATTTTCGATTTTATTTGTTGTGTTCAAAGTGCACGTTATACGCCGGATTTCACGGTAGTCATAAAATATTCCTTGAAAATCGTTCAATAAAAAATGTCCATATTTAAATAAATTACAATATGAAGCTCTAAATGTGTACGTTTGAATCTTTTTATATTATATTTTTTTAAGAAAATTCTTTTGGAAAATGTGGTTATGTACTAGTTGTTTCTATTACTGTGCAAAACTATTTTATGTGTGTTTATTTTGACTCCAGAAAAATATATTAAATAAATTTAACTTCAAATTAAGACAAATATATCAATGAATGTTTAGCAATAATGGAAATAATTTTACAACAAAAAGAATTGGGAATACAAAATTCATATATGAACAAAAACAACCACAGATATTATGTTATAACAAGCAATATATATTTTTGGTTGAAATTTGGCTATTATAATTAACATTCTCAAACTGTGGGGTGTGTCCCCTTGGCGGGCTTGATAACCCTACGGGGAGGGGGGCGTGAGCATCGAAAAGTCGAAAATGAAGAGTTATTTAAAGAAAAAAAGTATTAATTTACTGAAATTATGGCATAATAAAAAATTAAATATATTTATACACTGCTATAATGTACTTATAAATGTAAAAGCACTGCACAGTGAATTTGATAAGTATCATATCAATGCTAAATTAAGAACAAGATTAATAAGTGTTTGTGACGCCCATGGGATTGTCTTGTTCAAACTTTTTCAAAGGGAGGTTTAATATTAGAAGTGGCACTGTATTTTACTCTATCTACTCTAAAGTTATTTTTTCTTTATTTGGCTGAGGCCTATATGGATGTTTGAGGAAATAAACATTAATTTATTTTAAAATTATTTTGTAATATGATCTAATTTAAATATTAGGAAGGAAAAGTAACACATATCAAGCTTTTATATTAGTTAAAACCAGCTTACTTAAAATACTAGGCATCTATACTAGTCAGTTCGGTAGCTGTGAGGAAGCGTTCCCGCCTCGTAAGCCCATTGCGGATTCAATCCCGGCTGGAGTTGATAGATTTTCAAGATGCTCTAATCGTAGGTCCGCATGTTATATGATTATGTGGCATGTAAAAGATCCCTTGAGTATCTATTTCAGTGTGGTATTCTCAGAAAAATTAAATCATGACAGTATTTAGCTTCCAATGAAGGTTTTAATTGAGAAAATTCAAACATTACAATTTGGTAGTGGTAGCCTCCACTAGATGATGCCACCAAAGAATTGACTTCCACGCTTGCAGCGTCTACAATTGGCTAAGCTGCCAAAATGCAGCCCATTTGAAACGAACAAGCAAAATTAAAAGTAACTTATAAAAATCCAATACTCATCATAATAATTTGTACGATATTATAATTAAGGTCATATTTTAGCTTTAGCGTCAAAGTACGTTATTGTTGTATTCAATACATTTCATTCAGATATATTCAGTAAAAGTTGAAGAAAAAGTAATTTAAAGGCTTTTATGGCAATTGTAAAACTAATATTATTATGGTTACAATAATAATGAATAAATTATTAGCAGAAATGAATAATGAATGTATAATAACTAGAAGAAAATAATAGCTTTAACCTATGATAAACACATGATAAAAAAAAGCATGTAAACTAAAGATGAGTTCAGATCCTTGAGAACACATATTTATGCTTTTACTTTTTTTCAGAGGCATACTTAAGGTTTAAACAATACAAGTTTTAGAATGCCAAACGGACAATAGTAGCTATTGAACTATGTTAAAAATGTCGGTGTTATTAAAACTGTGATTTATAACACGTTAATAAGCACTCTAAATATATTTAAATAAGTCTGTACATTTTTTGGCAGTACTTGCACAATATAATTCAAATTCAGTTAAAAAGTTAAATTTTGTTCTGGCTCTTCATTAAATATTTGATAAACTGAACAAACGAAGAATCAAAAATTATTTTTCAGAGGTAGAAATTATTCTAATAGTGCATTTCAAAAACTGAGTAAATTCAAATTCCTTTAGAATTTAACTTGTTTATCCCAAGTTGAATATGATTCAGGCTTCTTGCTATTTGATGCAAGTAAAAAAAAAATCTGTTATAAGAAAACAAACCTTATTTTGCTTGTGTTAGTACCAGTAAACAACTCACGACAAAGCACATTATTTTTCAAAAGTAGTTTTTCGTATATGCGTCACAATTTGAAAGCAAAAAAATAAAATAATAATAGTATTAATACACTTTTTTTAGCATCTTTGTTCAAGAAATCCTGTTCCATAAAAGGAGAGAAATCCCAGAAAACTTATTTTATTCCATAACATTCGAAAAATTCATTCGTTTAGAAGCATATGACAGTAATCAGAAAAGGTCGAACTATCAACTTTTAAAAAGAAATTAAGCGAGTGACGGTAATTAGCTTATCTTTGGGGGAATAGCTTTCTGGAACATATGTCCCCCTGGTGATAATTATCCATCTTTTTTCTTTCTCTTGTTTGTACAGTTCTCAAACGTACTCGGCGGAAAATGGCGCAGTCCTATCCCGATATACATATTGTTTCTCAGAACTTTTCTTCTTCGTTTAAGTAACTGAAAGAAAGGTTAAATAGTTCTAATTGCCGGTTAAATGCTTTTCAGTGATGCGAGGAAACAGGATGGGAGTTTGCTGAAAGTCAGAAAAGGAAAAACTGGAAACTAAAGAATTAATACGACATGAATGTAAGAGAAGTTAGTACTTGTTTTGAAGCTCTGGTAATTACCAAGAGTCGTGGTCTTTTGTATTGGTGACTTGTTTAAACATAGAGAAAATTACGTTAAAATATGTCTTTCCGCCCAAAGTTTTGTTTACTGTAAATTGTTTTAGAAGAATGTGAAATGAATAATGAAGATATAGGCTTAGGAATGAGGTATTTATTACAGTTTGTTTTGAAAACTGCTGTAAATAAATATCTTAGTATGAATTTAGGACTATTTATTAATTTAAGTTTGGTGATATGCATCCTAAACAAATCAGATTGTAATGCAGAACAAAGATTTTGTTCAAAATTTGTTAGTAAAAAATGTATTTGATATTGATAGTACCAATATCTTCTTTGTTTGCAAATTATTACATTCCATTTTGGAAGATTACCATAATGCTGTGGATTCCTGAGGTTTGATTACACATATGAGAAATAAATTCTAGTTAAATGTATTTATTCAGTAGAAGTAAAATGTTAGCTGTTTTGAAGCATTATTTGATTTAAACAAAAAATATAATTTTTTTTTTTTTTGAACTTGAGTCTTTATTTTATTAATATCTTAAAATAAGCAATTTGCTTCCATAAATAACTTTTTGACTTGAAACACGTAACAGATATTTTAAATTATTGCAGTGTACAAGTAAAAATGGTGGAGTATATTAATAAATAAAAGTTAAATATAATTTCAAAAGGATCAGTATGTATTGCAGACAATTACGGATGATATTTATAAACTATGGTTTTAATTTAAATTTCCCCATATAACCAAGAAAAAGTATATAGTCAGAAATATTTTTACATATGAATTGTTAAATATGCAATATTTTAACATAACTTGATACGTAACTAGTATTTAAATAAGTATACATAAAATATGCCTCCTGTATTTCGGAAAGCTTTTGTGTTGTATTTGTAAAGTTTTATTTACTCTCGTAACAAATTATGTAACGTGATATTTTATAATCAGATAAAAGAATAGTTTTAATATCCTTCTATGCATGCATTTTTTCAATGAAGAATGTATTTAATTAAGTAAATTATTTTTGTATGACAGCTGAATTCCACGATAGTCCATGTGAAGGACACCGTGTAAAAAGTCAGATTTCAATAAAAAATATGGAGTGAATTTTACTTTTAACTAAAATCATTTGGGTTAAAATAAGAACGTTGTTTAGTTAAAAAATCCGTTCAAAAAAAAAGAAGAATCAACTCTGTAAATTTACATGCGTGAGCTACATTTATGTTCTTTACAAATTTAAATATTCAATTCATATATTTTTCAGTTAATAAATAAAATAAAATTACGAGCGTGCCCAAAAAAGCATACAGTTTTAAATTATACATTCTGGAGATAATATTACTTATTTAGCCATGGCTAATTTTTAAACGCATAATATTTTCTAATAAACGCATTTATTTACTTGTAGATGAATCGAACGCAATCTGTCCTATCTAAACAGATTTACAAAATCCACTATATTTGAAACCAAATAAGATTTTCCTTTTTTTATAAAGTTTTGAATTGATAAAATGTCTTTCAAAATATCTTGCAGTTTTAACTTTGTTTTGTATCAGCAAATCAATGTTATATACATATTTATTTTTTTTTTTCCTTAGGTTTTGTAAACTCTTTATATAAAACTTGGTTGCCCATCTAAGGAAATACTCAAGCTATACTGAAATTCTACAGACTGTATGTTTTATGTTTTGATCAATGTTTAACTCATTTTTCTCTTACTTATTCAAGTTTTAAAATACAATGCTCAAAAAATATTTGAGAAAGCATATGTCCAAGGAAATTATGCAAACATTTTTTTGACAGCTAACTTAAACAAAGCATGTATGGTCTAAAATGTAGCAGAAAACAGAAAAAAAAACTACATATGTAAACTAATGTTCACGACGTCAAATAATAAAAAAGATACAAGTGCAGAAATCGTAATATCGTAGAAGCTATTGTTTTCGTTTTCTCAGGAAATTAATTATTTCAGCTTTTGTTTTGAAAAGGGACTGGAAAGTGTCACGATAACGTGATCTACTGAAATTCATGACTTGGGTGTATTATCGGGAGTTTGGAATCCGGGCGAACACAAGGAATTGTAGCGGGCACTGTTGGTCTGGCAAGAGGTGTCATTACAAGACTGTCGAATTGATTCTAAGGAACAGATCCTGTTCTACATCGGTAATCACAAGGTCAACTACATGTTACACAAAAAATAAATATTGATATATCCTGCTAAAAACTCGTTGATACAATTCAGCCAATGTGACTCAGATTAAAAGACAGTTTCTTTTGGCAACAGAATGAAAAGACTCAAGCCAAACAATTCGAAATAAGTTTCATGCACGCCTGTGTGCACGTATGCCAATGGTGTGTATTCATTTCATAGCAAAACACTTTGTGATTGGTATAATGTGGGCTGCTGAACATCAAGATCGGATTTAAAATCATTTGAATAAAGAACTATGTATGATTTCGATTCAGTTTAGAGTACGACATCAGACGTGTTTTGTTTTGGCGAGAAAAGGGCACTCGAAATAACCCTACATCAGGAAAGATCACATTGCAGATAAGGGAGTTTGATGGTATGGATTGGAATCAACATACACGGACGTACTGATCTTCAAATCCTTCGGAATGACAATTTGAATGCTAAAAGGTACGCAGACAAGATCCTGAGAACTCATATCGTACCTCACGTTGCTGTCACTGGTGGTTTCTTTCTTTTAATCCTGGATAATTCCAGAATTTATACAGATAGTACTGTAAGGAACTTTCTTGATGTTGAAAAAATATAGCTGTTGGAGGGGCTAGCACGCTCTCCTGATCTTAATTCCATAGAGCCTGATTGCAGACAAAATCAAAAGACTTGTTTCCGCAAGACCAAAACTTCCTGTTATTGTGTACGATTTGGAGATTCCAGATCATAGAGAATGGAGCAGTATTCCCCAAAGTCTTACTGATAAACCCATCGCATCCAAGTGAAACATGCGTGTGGCAGTCTTAGCAGCTTGGGGTGCATAAGCTATATTAAACATCTTGTACCATTTCCAAACAATCAGTTGTTTGCGACCTACAAGTTACAAACTGTGATTTCTTGTTCTTTATACTATTCCAAAGAATTACGGTTCATATACAATAGTTTTTTCTTCTTTTTTTCTGTATTGCGTGTTTTTTTGTCACTTGCATTTTCCCTTTTATGCCCATTTATGGCTATTATGCTACAATTTCTTTATATTTATGCTTGTTCCTTCCCTCTTAATTTTTTGAGCATTTTTAAGCAAAACATCTAGTAGTTAAATATTAAATTTGTCATTTTACTTTTGCTAAAGGCAGCTATAATTTAAATTGTATAATGCCCATATATATTCCAAAAATTTACATTATCTCATGAAAAAATTTTAAAGAAAACGGCCCAAATATACTATTGAACTTGAAACTATCGGGGTTATTGATCTTATCTTGGTAATCTTGAATCTGGGTAATAACGGCATTCTGAACTTCCCCAACCAGTTTTTTTCCCCTTAAATTTTAAAAGGACTTTAGGCTCAGTGGCTTTTATGTACATCGAATACCTGGGGGCTCTGGAACTCGAACCCCGTTGACAGAAAGAACACCCCCGGTTTTCCCCGGGGCCCGCTACCCTTTTTGTTATTTTAAAAATTTTTTAAACCAAATTAAAACCTTTCAAGGGAAAATTTTTAATTTTTGTGGGGAAAAAGTTTTTTTTGTTCACAGAAAAAAGAAAAAATTTTTTAAATTTGAAGAAAAAATCTTAAAATTTTAACTTTTTTAATTTTTTGATTTAAAATGAAAATTAATATTTTTTTTTAAAAAAAAAAAGAAAATTATTTTCTGTTTATTTAAATATTAATACAGTGTCTCTCAAACTGTACGGCATGCCCCTCTAATGGGGCATAATAACTGTATGAGATGGGCGTTAGCATTTTGAAAAGTCTAAAAAGAAAAGTTATTTTTTAAAAATAATTATTAATTTGTTGAAAGTAAACGCAAAATACATTTTGATTTTAAAAAATAAAATACCGTACTAATTAATACATTTAGAAATGTATCAGTACTGTACAATGTATTTCATGGTTGCTTTAACAATACGAAGTTAAGAACAAGTTTAATAATTCCCGAGAGCCCTAGTTTTCATACAAAAAACATTTTACAAAAAACAGTTATAAAATTTTATGGTTTAAAATTTACCAACTACCGATTAAAAATTACATATTGCCCCTCCACCCTTTTCCAGTAAGGGGTATATTGGTTATTAAGGAGGGGGGCATGAAAAGGAACAAATTAGTAAAACCTTCTCTGATATAAGTAAATCCTTTGCAAACACTCTCAATATCCTTTTATTACATTCCAACGCCTTCAAAAAAATTTTGGATGCAATGAAGAGAAAGTTACTTTGGAAAGACGTAACAGAAACCTTTGGAGAATAACGGCCCCCAAACTCGGTTTGAAAGGGCCCAAATCGTAACTATTCTCAAACGGGCCTAAATTTCTTAGCCCCCCGAAATCGGGTTTGTGGAGGTGTAAGTTACGCCACTGGATGCATATATACGTTTCGGACAGTTTAAAGCGGCTGAATGGGCTTTTCATTCCCGTACTTTATACAAAATGTTTTTTACTTTGCTCAATGTTTTGTTTTAATTCTTACTTTATATATTTTATGAAGAGAGGTGCAATGAAAATTATGACTCAATACTGGATCGAAAAAATTTGGTTTGAGAAGCACTGTATTAATATTACCAATAAGCTTTTCCTTTTTTACGGTTTCAGTTAGCAAGATAAATATATTCAAATTGTTCACTTTAATTAAATCCTAATTATTGAGCTCACGGAAATATAAAAGATTTCTTTTGAATTCCCCTCTGTTCAAATTAATGTTTTGTTCGAGTCGGTTATGTGAAAGATCTGTATGAATAATTTGTTGCATTTGGATTATTTTAGACGTATGGACACAATGTTACTCAACAATAGAAGATTAGATTGTTTAAAACAAAGGCCTCAGAATTTTGTTTCAACATATTGCATTTCTCGAATTAATTTTATTCAAAGCAAATATCAAACTTCAAGTATTAATTACAAGTTGTTTTTAAATCTCAATTTATGCACATAACTTATTCTTTTCCAGTAATTACTATGATTGTCAAAAATATCTTTACATGTATTTACATTTTGGAAAAAAATAACATCGTTACAAAGGAATTAAGGATATAAACCGATGGAAATTAGAAATAAAAAATTGTATTAAAAAGTTTTCTGCCCAAATTTCCTTTTTATTTTCAATGTTTTTTTTTTAAAAAAAAACGTTCATTTTCTGCATTGCTGTATAGATATAATCAAATTCATAATTTCATTGTTCTTTTTGGTTTTTTCATTTTAAAAATTACCAGTAAGTTTTAAAACTTTTTGTTGCTTTTTTTTATTTTTTTAAAAAACATTTAAAAATTTTTTAAATTTTTCCAAAACTTTCTCCGTAAATAAAATCGTTTTTTTCTTTGATAATTTTTTTTTTGAAATTATACTAAAATTTTCCGACCTTTTTTTTTTTTCGTGACATATAGTGATCTATGTAAACTAAAATGTAAAACATTTTAAAAATGGGGGGCTAGACAAAATGAAAAAAATTAATAAATACAAAATCCCTGTCCCATATGTTTCTTATCAGTAAACCAAGC